>BMAO01023627.1:0-14955 GCA_019973975.1 Trichonephila clavata
CTGAGCTGGCACCCCTCTCTCATAACTACCACACCACACCAACGGGAGGACGTTTGAGCTCACGACAGATTTAACGTGCATCTCTCCCCTACACGGCGGATCTTTAGTGGTACTAGGATCGAACTCACGATACGCTAGCCATGATCCGATGCCTAGACCACTTGGCCACCACGGCCGTGTCAAATGTCAAGACCTAAACATTAAATTTTTCTTGTTCTTTTATACATGTTTATTAATATAAGGTTATTCGAAATGAACCTCCGTTTCTATGAATATCAATTTTTTTTGCACCCCACCTTCAGTTAAACCTTGTTTTTTTAACCCAAGTTAGACTTTGAGTTCTTTGCTCTAGATTATAAAGGGGGGAACTGTATAAAAAAATCCTAGTGTAAAATATAATATAAAATATTTTAAAAAAAACAGTAGGAGAGAAATCTTCATCATCATTCAAATTAACATTTGAAGCTTACAAAATAAAAAAAAAAATAATATATCTTTGTATAATTTTTATTTTTGATGATAATTAAAGGAACAATTATATTTCACCTGCATCGTGGTATTCGTCATCAAGGCTAACTTCTGATAGCCCTTCTTACTGGTCCAAAATATCGATTACCTTAAAGAAACATATACAATAATTTATACTTATCTTGATAATAAGCACGGTTTATAATTAAGGTTGTAACCACCCTTTGCTTAGACTCCTCCCATATTAACAGTAGAAAGACTTTCACACCCTCTAGCGGGTAGAACAATCTTCAGTGATGGCCAAGCTTCCGAACTGTAAGGACGTACGAGCATGCACTCCGATTCCCTTTTAATTCTATTCTAAATGTCAGTTCTCTAGTTATGTATGAAAATGTTCATGGGTTTGTGTGTGTGTCTAACAAACGTGTTTTAATTAACTAATGGGCTTAGTTAAGAGCCCTTTCCCCGCATGTCCCTTTATTACATTGGTCATTCTTTATAAAGTCGCATTGTAGATTGAGCCTCAAAGTGCGTTATTATTGCATACAATACATTGTTATCGTATGGAGGGGGCACATTGAAAGTTATGATTGAAAATTGGATCAAAAATATTGAAAGTTTGGGAAGCACTGAAATAAGAGTTAACGTGTCAGTTTTACGCTTTTCTAATACTTGGTCATTCCCTTGTCTCTATTCTTCTTCCATTCATTTCTATTATTTAAAAAAAAGTTAAAAAATATCATTGTGGTATCTTCTTTGTCGTACTTCATGCCTTTTTCGTAATTAAGTATCTTAAAATTGATTTAGTCATATCAGCTGTAATGTCTGTGCTTAATTATGCTGCTAAGTTAAGGAGTCCTCCTTACCTTTTTTCAAGACATTTCTCATGATATCAAATTTAATTATTCGAAAAAAAGTAGTCTAAATAATTAATTCTACTAAAGAGGAAGTATGTTCAGAAAATTTGAAATTCTTCACATTTTCAACAAGAGATATATAAATAATATTTAAGAACAATTTTCACACACACACACAAACCAAATTCCAGTATACATTTGTTAAAGCATTTATCGAGACAGCAAACAGAATTATTTTGATTTTCTTTCCATGTTGATTTTCCAGCGATATATTCGAACTTGTATACATTAGTGGACTACAAGAAATTCAGCAGAACATTTTTTCTAAAGGTATACGTGAAATTTTGATTGATCGCAATACAAACAGCTCTACCACTTGAGAGGCACTTTGTAGCAGATGTAGACGAGTTCTCATGACCACGAAATTCGTAATTTCAGAACTTTGTGGTATATCATTCTAGTTTGATCTTACGGAAACTCTCAGCAGTTACATTCAGACTTAGTTTTATAACAATATAAATAATAACTAGCGCTTAACTTCTTTGTGTATTTTGTTCGTCATTTATATTTTTCTTTAAAGGACAGAAAAATCATTAGATTACTCATAATTTACCTCCTCTTCGACTGATATGTTAAATCGCCAAAAGTTGACGATCATCTCCAAAATTCGCCAAACTTACCAGTCCGCCCATAAATAAATAATGTAAATGATTGATGCGTTTTTCCTGAGATGGGTATTGATCTAACTCAAACAGAAATTAAATTACACGAAAGCGGGTATCCTGTGCCAGTTGCAGATTCCTAATTAGTCGATTAGCCCTTGTATCATCAAAAGATGGATGGCATAATCCTTAAATCCTCTGTACAGTTATGTTCTAATTCTAAGCATCAGCAAGGATTTAGATGAATTAACATAAAAATGCTACAATTATATGATTAGTTTAATACGTAACAATACATTAAGATGAATGTTTTTATCATGGTTAAGTTTAGCATGTAGGCTTTTTTACTTTTGTAATTAATTCTGAATATTATAGAGAAAAAGTATAATGCGAATTGTTTCATATTAAGTATTTTTATCTATTATTTCGTAGCAATGACTTTATTATTTATTCCTGTGTCTCTACTGTTATTTATTGATATCAATGTAAACTATATAGGTATACATTAATTTACATTAATATCAATGAATGTTTCTAAAACTGATACTGAAATTTGAATTCTCAAAATGTTACTTTTCAGAATGTTTACCAAATTTTAATGAATATCAAATACAATCTATATAGATTTAAATATATGTGGATAGTGAAATTCATTTCGAGTCATGTTTGTTTGTTTTCATTCTTTTATCATATATTTCTAAAATAAACGACAATACTAGAGGAAACTCGTAGCTCAAACTAAACAGAACGGATTTCTTAGGGGTCTTTTCATACTTTATTGCCTAAACCCAAGGGTCAAAATTTAGCTAAATCATTACATCAATGCGTTGTAGCTTTAATTTATGCTTAAATCTACGTTTCAAAACGAGTGTTAGAATAATGTTCCTATGTCGCAGGGTAGCTCCTGCTTCGTTCGCAATTTCCGTTGGTAAATATGAATAAGTGTCAAAAATAAGTAAGTCATCGTCAGAAAGATAGTTGACGAGCATGCTTTGCGTTAAGTATTTTTAGGACCATCCTAAATGTGCACTGGTGTTATCTTCGAATAGCACAAAATCGAAGGGCAAAACGTGGAAAATTTCAATAGCACAGGGGCAATTTGTTGAGAAGGGACAGAACTGCACGATGATGTCAGTTAAACTTAGCTGGTTGATGAATACAGCATCGTAGTGTTCAGCAAAGCTAGAGAATATTTTGGGAAAGCATTAATCCTTTACGCTTGTTTGGAAAATTCGAGTACTTAGAGTATGTTTTACACACTTAGACGCGTGGTATAAATATGGCAGACAAACTAAAATTGGACAGCTTCAAATACGATCTTAGAAGCTTAATAATGTGTGTGTATGTGTGGTGTCTGGTTAAAGTAATAGTTATTATTTTTGTTTGAGGTTGTGTATTTCTTATGTGAATTTGAATAAATTTGAGAAATAGAAGATAAATAAAATGAGTGCTGACACTTAAAGAGCAATAAGGATATCAAAATTTCGTAATTGTATGAGTCAAGTAATACTGCAATATGTATAATTTGCAGTAAAACAATATTAATCCTCAAAAGAAGGCGACGCAAAATGCATTTATGGAATTAAATATTCTTAGAGTTACTCTTTTACAAGAAGACTACGAATTTAAAAAATATGAATACTTGGAATACGAGTTGAAATCTGAGCATTTATTTTGGAAAGCAAATGCTGAGGAAACAATAATTAGTGCTAGTTATTACGATTGTTAAATATTGGAAACTATTTAGTGAGGGCGATACAAGTCCTATGACTAAATTAAGTCCAAATTAAAATCCTCAGCTAATGGTTATCAGACTTTTCTGAATGACCATAGAAATTCGGATATATCTCTTGAAAAATTTAAAAATGGATATGACAGAGATTAATCAGATCTTTAGGGGTTTAATTCATCGTATGTTACAACTTGCAATGGATAATTAATGCTTGATTAAAGAGTAAATTAAACGGGGAATAATGTATTGAACATCTTTAGGGAAGATGACCCTAAGAAAAGAAAGAGTTATTTAGACGAGTTTGAGAAAAGAATTGGGGAAGATTACAGTAATTCCAGGAAAAATTGCAGAATAATCTGGGATTAATAATCTTAAAGCTTACTTCAAATAGAAGTTGTATTTACGAACGGTCTGAAAATGGCTTTCAAAGTATGATGAACTAAAGTGAGTTAAAAAGTTCAAATGTGAATCCGGTCTCGGGAACCATTATTTCTTGTGAATGGAAAGACATCATTTCTGAATGGACTGGTGAAAATAGAGAAAGGTCTTTGTATGTCATTGGGCTGATATTCCAGAATTCTCGCTTACAATGATTTCACAGTTTTATTAATCACCAGTAAAATTTAATGTCTCCCAATATGGATGGATGGATTCTTTGGCATTGCGAACTGTATAGAGCTTAACGATGATATTTCAAAGAAAGATCACTCGATTGTATTTAAATAAATGGAAATTTTTAAGCATGAATATGTAAAAGAACATGATCCTTGATCACGAATGTGTAAAATGTAAATTATGATGCTAGAAAAATAAGTCATCTCAGAAAATAAGATCTTATGGGTGGAGAAAAATTATACATAGTTTTATACACCAGGTCTATTTTTGGAGGCAGACACAATACATAAACAGCATTTACTTTTCGATCATTTGAACCAATAGTTCCCAAACTTTTTTGTCTCACAGACCCCTTATCATGTTTATTGGTTTTGGGTAGACCCCTGCTCCCTAATTTTATTTAAATTTATGCCAATTTATCAACTTAAATTCCTTTTTGACAGCTGTTACTACTATTGACATTAAAATAATTAAATTTCCAACTGTAGTGCAGTATAGTGTTTGAAATTTAAGAATCATATGTTGATTAACTAAATAAAATTTTATTAATGCATTAAAAACTGTTACATAAAAAAACTGAGCAATAAACTAATTTTTTACTGGGATGAGGGATTCTGGTACTTCCAAAACAAATTTTCAACATTTAATGTGTAAATCTAGTCAAGTTTAAACTTAAATCTCCTTTGTTATTTGTATCAGGTTTTTTTTCTTCCTTTTTTGTTTTTGAGATTGGCAAACTCGCTAAAACTTTTTCTCACTAGGAAAATCAATTAAAAACTTCCTCACGATATTCCATAATTCGGAAGAAATAACAGACATGTCTTTTTAAAGCCAAAATTACTGTGACATCCGTTTCTAAACTTAACTTTAAGATCTTTGTCAGGGCCTATTCCGATCAGTTCTCATTGTAATATGACATATTTTTCAATGTGACCATATGAGTTCATTTTCTACTGTAGTATTACCATAGTCAAAGTATTCTCAAACCTAGTTTCAAATTCTGAATAAAAGGTATTGAAATGTTGGACGAAAATTAAAAATTCCTGAGAGACTGAGAAAATTCGTGATGTCCAATGCTATACTTATTTAACTTAATTCTGGAAAGAAACGCTGAAATGGTCTTTGTTTAAATTAAATTTATGCTGCACCTTGTAACTGCAGACAAACCTAATTATAAATTTAGTAAATCAATTTGTTAAATAGGTAAAATCTGGTTTCCATTTGATTAAATTTTCTTTTAAAATTAGTCATGATATGGTTTAATGAGAATCACTATCGTAGACCCCCATTTACACCTCATGGACCCCCAGATTATTTTTTCGCTGACATGGACCCCTTGCAGGTCGTCATAGACCCCTGGGGGTCGACATAGACCACTTTGGAAATCACTGATTTAAACAATTACCGATGCCACAGAATTCGAAACTATAAAATATAGATTCATTTAAACGATTAAAAATGGTTTCCATCAAAGGGTATGTCGAAAGTTATTACATGCTAAATAAAATAAGTGATTTTAATTTTCAGTTTAATTTAAAGTTTATAACAGTACAATACTCTTCACCATCAGACTGAAAATGATTTACTACTATGATATCTTTTGTCAATTTTTCACATGTATTTTTATCAATTTAGGTTCACATGATAATGTTTAATAATACTTTAATGTGGAAATTCGTATCACTTACTATACAATATATTATTGACAGCTTTTTTTTTTTTTTTTTTTTTTTCTTAACAATATAACCACGTCAACGTTATCATTAATGATATTTCACCTTCACTGACTTCCTCCACATCCCCTTCCCTCACCCATTAATCCCTTCTTCCTTTTCTTCCTCTCTCCTCCTCTCCCTCTCCCCTTCTCCCTCTTCTTCGCTCCTTCTCCTCGCCCCCTCTATATCTCTCTTCCACATTATATCTTTAAGGATGGAAATTCGTATCAATTAGCCAATGCAAAACTATAATAAATAAATAAATAAATCAAGAGTCATTTAACGGCACCTAAAAAACTTGACTTAAATAAGAGCCAATGAGTTTAAATAATATAACATCCATTTTCAATTATATAATATAACATTTATGAACGGGGCAGAATTTTTAAAATGCGCCATTTTATTAACCATTACGAAAATAAAGATTGATTTTTTCACTCGTAAAATATGATATAAAAATTATACACTAAGTACATTTCATATTAATTGATGAACTTATAAATAAGATATTATTTTATTATAATTTTCACTGAACTTTACTTTTCAATACAAACATTGTTTTATTTTGAACATTGTTTATTATCAACAAATTAATTTAATACGTTAGAGTATTTATATTTATTATTATTATTATTCATGATGCAAATATATTTTATCGTCACGTGCCTTAATTTCTTTTTATTTTATATGTTTTCTTGGACAGAGCGGCATACAAATATTTGGCATTAGTTTTTTTCTGCCTTTCCTAGCTACATATTCAATTATCTGGCAGAAATTTTTCTGTCTGCGTTAGATATACATTCCAATATTTGGCAGCAGACTTTTCTTTCTACATTGTACATACAAATTTCTGATAACAGTTTTTCTGCATTGGAGATATATATATTCAAGTATCTGGCAACAATCACTTCTTCCTGTGTTGGCTACATATGCTACTCGAATCTCGTAATAAATTTAAACGTTGAAATGTAATTTTTATTTTTGTGAAACCGCATACTTTTACTCGGAGTAATAGCATCAAATAGGGACATACCTTGAATGCTACTCTATTCAATGCTTTTATTCTCATACTTCAACTGAAATAACTGAGATTATGTTTTAGTGTGTTGTATTTGCTTAGTAGATTTCTGAAGTAATCGAATAAAGCACTTAAAACGTTGACATTTGAGTTCGAAATCGTTTACTTACAAGTACGCCTCTTACATTCTATCGATTAAAATGATATCTTGATTCTATACATATAATCGTTTAATATGGTTAATGTTAAATTTCCCAAACAGTTATATTTAGATGTAGTATAATAACGCGTGGTGTTTCCTGTAACACTTTAACTTTAATAGCACTTAAAAACGTCTGCAATTTATTAATCGAGTTGGAGAAGTGATAATCATTGGAGAAATACATACTGAGGAAAATTTTATCTCACTCTGAAAAAATATATACATTCAATCGGCTCAAAAAGATTTTTCAACCATTTCACAAAAACTGTTACACAATTATTTTTTACAAGTTTTAAAATCACCCAGTTTCTATCTAGTCCTCGTGAATTTAAAGTGTACCTCAATAGATTTAACTTTATTTTCCCCAAACTTTGTGGCTGCAGTGATGTCGGTGAGCAAAGTGTTTAATGCACTTTTCTTTTTTGTTTAAACTCAAAGAAAGAAAGAAAACATTTGAAAGTTAAACTGCTTGTTCTTAAAATCAACTGACTTCCTAATTTTTATCGTCTAGTTTTCAGTAAAGCTGTTTTCACATTATATTGTTACTTCCATGATTTGATTTTGTAACTTTTACTTTGTAATTTGTTCTTTCTTTCCTTTGTTTCTTGCTTGTTTTGTTTTCTTCTGTAAAGTCATATAAGATGCTTCTGGTACCTGGGAGAGAGTTATTTTATCTGTTTTTCTGTAAAGAGTTTAACAAATATAAAATGCTATAACATGAAGTGAAAATATACTCATAATCAATGCACAGCGTGTCCCAAAAATAGTGCCTAAACTCTACACAGCAAGATTCCTTGGTGGGAGTACATAGAAAATTCTCAAATATCTTAAGAATTGTACCTGTACGAACCATAGTTTAAGAAAAATACGAAAAACAAAGTATGTGACATCACAATAGATGCAAGGAAGAAACACTGTATTAGGCACAACAGCAATATTTTCAAATATTTATAAATTCAGATCTTCAAAGTGTCCACCGTGCATATCAAGGCAAGCTTGAGCGTGCCGTAGAATGGATGAGTTCACACTTCGTAGCAGAGCGGTATCTACCAAAGTACAATTAGCATACAGGCGAGAAAATAAGTCAATTTGTGTAGTCCCTACGCCTTGAAGCCCCAGTTTATCGAGGTTGTTCCAGTGGAATAAAACCCTGACGATCGTGATGGTTAAAGAACCGGATCCACATGCCTGATTCAGCAGCCAGGATATGCCATATTCAGCCGATCACGAACAGGAGCACATAAATTCCCCAGAGCCTCATCATCAACCATCATAAGTTATAATAACTTACCATATTTTTCTTGTTAACTATGGATCATATAGCTACAGTTCTTTGAATAATTTTTTGTACTCCCAACGAGGAACCTGGCTGTGCGGAGTTAGGACGCTATTTTTGGGACACCCTGTATAATTTTCAAAGAATACCATACATTTTTTTCTGTTTCCTTTTTTGGGGTGAGGGGAATCATTTTAAATAAAACGAGTTTTGCAATTTTAATTAAATTTTTTTTGTATATTTTTTAAAGCCTTACACTTTTTTCAATTTGCAATTTATTTTATTCATTTCTAAAAGAAAAAAAAAACTGAGATTCTCTGAAAAAGCTGATAAACAGACCCATAGTAGTAATTGTTAGAATATAGAAACAAAAGAGAAATTAAAATTAACACGCGGAAATTACGGAGCATTTGAATAATGGAAACATATTCTTTATACATTCTTTAAGATGTTTTACGTAGAAAGAATAAAGTAATTTGCTCCTTTTATCCTCAACCTATTATCCATTCATTCTGGAGTTATATAATATTAATTGCTCCAACAATTGTACTGTTACCCCATTCTGAAACTAAATACACGGTCCTCTTCCTCATTTTAATTACGCAATTAAAAGGAATGGAATGGATACTGGAAATCTATTGTAGAATTTTCTCGAATTGTTGCTACTCATTAGTGTCCCCGTATTGTTTACAGATGGAACGTTAGTACTTCCGTGCTATTGCCACGAAAAAGAGATTTATTGGCGAGAAATTTTATTATGAAGTGAAAGTTTCACTATGTATGAAATAATACTGCCTCTAAAATGAAACCGTTTATTAGTACGAGACGTAGCTCCAGAATTTTTCCTGGTTTCCAGAAATGTGGTGAAAGGAAATATGGAATAGTTGCATGATCGTTTAATGATGAAACTTTCCCTATACGAGATATATATATAGAGAGAGAAGACAAGAGAATTTACTCTAAATTATAATTTAAAATAGTTTTTGTTGAAATTTTCATTCTTAAATGTATTGAGTTATATCATTTCGCATCATTCTATCTACCTTAATTTCTCTTTTACAGCTTTAAATGCCTTATGGTATCTTTTACATTTAAAGTGTGGTCTATTTAAGTTGAGATGCTATGCCCGTTTTTCTTCTCCACAGTTTTAGAAATATTTCAGTTTTTAACTGTTGAAGGATTATGAAGTTAGCTGCAATCCTTATAATATTGGTTAGAGCAACATTCCATCTATTTGGAAGAGTAAACTATCAGGATTTGATTGGGTTGTTTGTTAACGTCAATCATTTCTGCTACACAAAACCTATCGATGACAGATCTCATGATTTTAAAAATCGATTAATTAAAGAGAAGGCAGTTGGGCTGACTCTCAACTCTCCAAAATTTCATACCCAACCGAACTAAAAAACTATCAGGAATTTCTTATAATATATGTTGCTCACACAGAACCCTTGATAAAGCGTTTCAAAAGTCACTGTTTAAAACTGGGATGGTCATTAAGTCGATTGTAATCAAGACACTTTCGGATGACCGCTTTTACTAAGACTTAAGACGCGCATATTGAAAGAAACATGTTTATGGAACACCAACGCTAGCTAGACTGGAGATTAGGTTTTCCCATATCAAGGCGACTGTGTTTAATTAAACAAATGATTTGATAAATGTGTAGACGACACGTGTACCTTTATTGGAAGCGCACGGCGATGCTTTACACCTTTAGGGTCATCATAGGAGAAAAATCGATCACTGCGATACCTGCGCTATAAAGGAATTTTTTCACCACACGCCGTCTGAAGGGGAGAATAAATGTTGGTGATAACACCTCTCTCAATAGCACGAGAATGGCTATCGAAATATCATACCACACCCTGCACTTTTACAGAATTGAGAACTTGTGATGATGTCACGTCCCGCGATGCCGCGGGACTCGGCAGCGAACAAATTTAGTACACACGTCGGTTTCATTTGCATCGGTTCACGTATGTTCTCTGCTTGCATTTAATACTTCCTCTGTCTAAAATTAACTAAAAGTTGTTCAAGCATACAATTTGACAGTTTTATGTGACTTGTGTTTTTATAGTGATCATAGTAATCTGACATATTTTAAAAAATTAGTACAATGTCGAAACCCAGTGTCAAGAAAAGAAAACAAACAACTTTAATACAAAATGGTCCCACCTACGCCAATAGGGAAGCGCAACACCTTAAAAACTTTCGAACTCTCTAGAAGTCCACCCATCACTGCTTTAAAACATAATAATTTATTCTGACAGACAAAGGCATTTTTTGGACACCATCGTTTCAATTAGTCTAGGACAGATTTCAAAGCTGCAAAATAATATTTATCTTTTATTCAAAATAACGTAATTTATCTGTGCCTCTAAAGTTCAGCCCTGTAGAAGAAAGATGCACATTAAATTTGTTGAGGATGAGAGTTGGCGTTTGAAGTGGTACAGAAGTTTAATTAGTGAGGTGCCAGGTTTGGAGTTCTCCATGTCGTTTCACTGAGTTAAATTTAAATTGTTACCACATGTTATGCAATTTTCGTAATAATTTTCAAATTTGCAATTTCTGTAACATTTTTAAATGACAAACTTTTGTGATACTTATTTTTATTTTTTGTAATTTCATTTTCTGTTCTCAAGAAATAAATTCTTCTGAATTTAGTTCCAAAATTTTCTATTAAGTACTCTATTTCCATTCATCAACTTTAGCATTTCCCCTCTCGATATCAAAATATTTTATCAAAAATTACAAGTTTCACATTGAATTCATTTTACTGAAAATAAAATTTTGTTTCTTTTATTTAAAAAAAAAATCCTTCGCAATTAGAAGAAACACGCTGGCTAATGGGGATGTACCTGCTAGTTTTGAATCTGATCAATTGATGAGGACAACATCTGAAATCACACCAAACACAAAAACGTTAACAGTACTTGGACGTGATGACTTTTCGTCTGGACAGATCTAATGTCCATTAACTATTCTATACAATGAGCCCTTTAAAGTATCATGACTCCAACTCACGACACAATAGAAATAATACCGCCCATTCATTTTACGCAGATTAAAATTTTATGTTGAATAAAATACATGGACTAGTAGGAAATAAATTGATATTTTCTCATGGGTCTTAAGGAATGTAATTTTATTTGAGTTTAATATATGATTAACATCATTATTTTAGACAATACGAGGGATATTAGGCTATTATTGGTGACGAACCTCTTCGATACTATCATCATATACACAAAGTTTCCAGCTATTTACTACAAATTAAGTATTTAGGCGGCAACCTTTTATTTGATACATTAGCCGGAAGAATAATACGTAAGCACCTAATTATCCTTACAGAAGGTCGTTCGCACTTCATGGTAACGATTTGATACTTAATTTTTATCTATAAATGTCGTATTTTTTGTGGCAGTTTATTTCTATCTGATATCTATAATTCTTGACAATAGCTCTACTCGAATTTAGCTAAGCTTTTCCTTAGTACTGTTCAGCCAATTTTACTCCATTTCTCTTGTACTATTTTCCAGTGTTCCCTTCGGTGTTTTTGGATGCCGTTTTCTTAAGACTCTTTTTAATCAACCCAAGGTAGGTTCTATTGAAAATGCATGTGATTTTACAGGTATTTCATCGAATGGGATACACGTTATTCCTGTTTTTGATTCTTTCTTTGCTAAATAAGCGGCAGTTGACTTAGACGGGTGTCTAGAGGCTTTGTCGACTTGAAGCTCGACTTTATCATATAAGGCTAGAATTTCTTCTTCAAAAATTGGCTCTGAAATATTCTGCTGACTGTAGAGTAAATTCATTTTATCTTTACTTAAGATTTTTTGGTTTTTAAATTACCGTTGTGTAACACAATCCTGTAACTATCATGAATCCCTTTAGGATCTTTTCTGTATACTGAGGAAGCCATTTCATACGGTCTTTCCCGTCATTCGATCTTTGAGTCGGCAGATTTTCTTTAAGAAATATAGACTTCACTTTCTTGATACCTACCACCTTTTCTTTCTTTCCCTTTCTTGCGTTCGAATAGTTTTAGGATAAGGTTTCGTTTTCATGTTTTCATTTTTATTTTCAGCTAGACATTTTTTTTCTTTCAAATTTAATATATTATAAGTACCTTTTGTTGAAATGCAATAACCTAAACTTTTACACCCTTTTTGTAATTTATTGAAATGAATATTTCTCCTCGGAAAGCGCAGTTACGTAACCTTCGAGCCATCTATCGATTTTAGGAGCCCTTTTCAAAATAAATCTTTTATTTTACATTACAATCAAAAGGAAACATTAGCAGATGATTATTCTGAAATTGCTAAAGTTTTATCTCAAAATGTGAATGAAAAAAAAATTAAAAATCGTTTCCATAAAATGCGAACGACCTTCTGTGGCATCGCCCTATAAAGCAATTCGAAAACTTTTGGGAAGGCCCTCGCCATTTATAACTGCGGTCATGCGACGCGGACGACACTCGAGGTAGCATCTCACTTCCCAAGTTTGAGCACCTCCTCAACGTGAGGACTTTGAGCCACGAAAGATTTAAATGCACCAGTCCCTCAACAGGATGTGTCTTCCGTGACGCCAAGACTCGAACCCACATTTCAGCAACTTCTCTAGTGAGTGTGACCATGGCCACATTCGCCTATCTTAGCCATATTAAGAAATGCGAGCAAATTTTGTTCCATAACTCAAAAGTACCCTGATAGTAGTAAAAATCCTCAGTAGTTGAAAACCCCTCAAATTTGGTTTTATACCGTATATAAGTGTCTTTATTTTAAATTTATACTTTTAAAAACCTTTACCCTATATTTCCCTCCAAATATGCATCTTCATTTTAAATTTTATTCTAAAAAAATTCTTTTACAAATATGTTTTCTTGAAAAGATTTAGAATCATTAAAATATTCTCGAAAATTATGTTTCGCACTGAGGTGTTATAAGGTTATTTTTTGACTTTTTGACACATGTGTTTGTTGTTAGATGTATGTGTGTTGTATATAAATAAGTTCTTTTTCTTTTTACGGTTCTGAATAATTTATATTATTGAAAATACGGGTCTCATGTTTTCTTTTCTTTATTTGCGGCTACCAGTTCTGAAAATGCTGTTGTAGTAAAAATGAAGGAAACAAAATAATGCGTTTTCTTTCTTCTCCCTTACATTTGAGTTATTTTCTGTTTTTTTCCAACAAAAATTTTCTTTGACGCAATATATTATACCGTACGACTCTGTTATTCTTGACTATCAATATTTTCCTTCGGCGAATAAAGTTTCCATAAAGGAATGACGTTTGAATATTTGTTCAAGCTACTTTTATAACTGATTCCTATCATATTTCAAATATTAAAGACAATTATGATTCAGTACAAATATATGCATGAAAAAAAGTAAAGCTTTTAATATATTTGACTAGTTTTGCATTTGCAGTATTGCAAATATAATTTTAAAAAAAGTTAGATTTTTAATTTTCTGTAAAGGTAATTTTGATCATTTATTTCGATGTACTTAATTATGGAAAAGATTTTTTAAAAGTATATTTTATTTTCATATAGTACTTATTTATATAAAAAAATTAATTGTTTCCATAAAGGGCATTTAAAAACAGTTTTGTTTCAGTTTCATTCTTGTTTAACATTTTAATATGTTTTATAACAATTTGTATGTAGATAATGTGTGTGTGTGTGCAATAAAAATATTTTTTTTTAAAATGCATACTTTGTGAAATGAATCATAATAATACGAAACTCTATATGCGAATGAAATTGTGTATAACATGTTATGAACAATTTCCAAATTTTTCTGTAAATTTTAATACAATACAAAGAGATTTTTTTTAGTTTTTATTTATAAAATATTACTAATATATATATATATTTCGTGTGTATGTATGTGTGTGTGTGTAAATTTAAATTTGATTAAACTAATTTAACATAATTTTGTGGTATGAAACAACTTTTCCCATTTTCATCCGAACATTTTACATTACAATTTATTCACAGTTTTTAATTACATATATGCTAATATTCACCTAAATGACATAAATTAGTTTAATATTCATCATAATATATATATAAAAAATAACATTTATTTACTGAGTAAATAAGTTATGGATGCATGTATTGAAATTTATGTATCCAATTTCAGTTTTAGTATGAATGAAATAAACAGATATATAAATATATATATATATATATATGTAATATAATTCCCAGTAATATAATCCTTTATAATAACTTTTAACTACCAATGGTCCATCCCTTCAGGACCAACGTTTTAGTAATAAGTTAACCCGCTGCCTAACGAGAGTATTTTAAACTACACCTATCCACCCACTCAGATCATGTGATTTGAGAAGCCTATAAATACCGAGATTCCTGGAGACCGCTCTCTTTCGCTTCTGT
>BMAO01023628.1:0-25431 GCA_019973975.1 Trichonephila clavata
TTCAAATACGGTACTAAACAGTTTGGAAAACACTGTTATTTTCTTATTTATTCCCTCCCTTTGTGATGAAATGGGTTTGTCCGGTTTTTATGAGGTTAAATTTCCGTTGTCTCATTAATTTATGCAGTACTCTGCTTCATTCTCAAGGATAATAACTCGTGCCCACTCTTTTAAATAATATTTTCGTCCCCGCGATTTAGAGTTTTATTCAGGATTATATATTTTACCTACTTATACTGAATTATTACTTTATTTTACATAGTTAAGAAAAATAATACTTGAATTTTTCGCACTATAACTTAAAATTTCAAACAAAAATAATTAAAAGTTATTTTATGTGAAGAACGGGGAAGAACTTTTGAATTTTTAGATTTATAAAATAGCACACGAAGGAATCTATAAGTTACTAACTAACTTTTCAAATTTTGAATTAATTTCATTTTAAGGTTTAAAAGATCTTTTATATAACATAATGCATAACAATATTTTTATTTAAATGCTCTTTAAGGCGTGGTCAAATTGGTTATTTACAATCAACAAGTTCATCTTTGGCAAAACTTCCAACTTTAGGCAAAATCAAATCTTTAACCAAAAAACCTTTCAGAGATTACACAAATTTTTGTCATGGGGAACTTACCTTAGAATGGTTTTCATTACGGAAACCACAATGTATTTATTAAGAGGTACCTCTGTATATCTATTTATATTAAAGGAGAAAAACGACAAAACTCAGTCATTAATCCGGATCTATTAGACCTTTTCATGATGTAGAGATCTTTTACAAGCCGGGTTTTGCAAAAATTGACCCCATGGGGCATTGCGAGGACTTAAGGAGTGTTATAGTTAAATGTATTCCCGTTTTTGAAGTATTAGACCTACAGACTTGAATTTGGTAGACATGTTCCTTTCAGGGAGTAGAGATCCTCTAAGAACGGATTTTATGGAAATAGACTACTATGAGGGGAGTGAAGAGTTACTGGTAAAAAAAATCCCGTTTTCGAACTACTAGACCTACAGAGTAATTAAATTTAGTATGCATGCTTCTTTTGTTGCATTGAAATCCGCTGCGAAACTGCTTTTTTCGGAAATCGACTCTCAAACTGGTTATCGAGGCTAATTGATGACAAAAGTTCCCTTTTTGATCTTTTAAAGATAGACGTGAAAATTGGCAAGCATGTTTGTTTTGTTAAGTAAGGATCATCTAAAAATGGGTTTTGTTGAAATCCACTTTGCGGGAGGTTACGCATGTATAAAAGATCTACTTCAGTTTCAGAAATTACTATTTAGAAGTCTTGCCCTTTTTTAAATCAAGAGGTGAGAGTTATAAGATTGTTTTTCAATACAAGTGAACACTTAAGGCTGTCTTCGGCAAATGTATGAAAACCTGAACTAAATGAGGAGAACATTTTCAGGCAGAAAAATGTTTCAATTTTCATGAAAATTTGCATTATTTTATATAATTCATACATTTGTTTTTAATATAGGTTTTAAAAACTTCAAAATATTGCATAAATAAATAATTTTTCCTTTTAACTTGTAAAGGGACAGCTCATTTTGCACTCGATATAGGAGAAAAAACACGAAACACATTTTATTCCAGAAAAAATCTGTCAACTCCGATAAAATGAGTGTTATGATAAAATAAGTGATTATATTCAGGATAGCGAAGCCAGAATATTATATTAAAGTTGCACACAGTTCTCTTATATCTGAAAAAATATTCCGAGTTCGGGTCCTATTTCTTAACATTGACCGAAGACAGCCTTAAGGCTGTTTTCGGCTAGTGTTAAAGAAATAGGACATATAAAAGAGTTAGAATGTCCCAAATTTTTATAAAAATTGGGACATTTTTTCTGTCTTAAAATGTGCTCTGCGTTAAGTTCACTCTCTTGTGCATATGGAAAAAACAGCCTTAATGTTAGAACTTAGATATAGATATATATATATCCACATACAACATCACGAAATACCCAGCGAAGTGGGGGAGGGGGTAACGGCTTGTTGAAATATGAAGCACAATTCGTATGTATATGAGAAAACGCTAGCTGCAAACACTCAAAGTACATTTTCTCTTAAAAACTGATTTTAAACTCAGGCTGATCTAATACTGGAGAGATTTCTTTAAAATAATAAAAAAAATTATAACATTCCGTAGAAACAAAAATGGAAGAAATTAAGGATTTTATTAGAGGAATTTTTGTAGTTTGTTATGAAGTTTTTATAGTTATTTCATGGTAGTGATTATTCAATACATACCCTTATAATTTTTTTAGCAATACTATTTTTTACTCTTCGAAACTACTTAATATTTGTACAAATTAGAGTTTTTCTTAACATGTCCATCAAATTTAATAAGAGTTTATTTTAATCAAAATGGGAATTGGATACAATTTTTTAAATTGGTATTAGATAATATATTTTTCTTTAAAGCTATTTTGTTATTGGGTCTTATATCAGTAAAGATCTTATCGCTTGAAGCTTAAAAAAATCATGAATTGTTTGCATATGTTATGAACAAATTCTCGTCGTCACCGGAGGCTCCAAATAAAGGCAATATTATCATTAATAATAAATGTTAAAATTATGTAGTAGAATTTAAAACCATATCGAATGTTCATATCATAAAGACTAGATTTTGGGTGTTCTGTTAGATCATAAGTAACACGCGTCAGCCACAATTTTGAAAAGTTTAAGGTTTTCTTTATATATGTGTAATAATTTTAAAGGTGATTTATTACTTTTAATATAGTTTCTATTTATTACTTCGTATAATTTGAGTGTTTTGTACAAGCTAAGAATAAAAATTCAAAGGATTTTATTTACAGAAAAATGTTAACAGAGTTTGCAAGGAGCTTTTGTGCCGGAACTATAAAATTTTGAATATAAATGGAGCTAAGATATATTGAAATAATTTCAATACATTTTGTGCAACAGTAACATATTTCAAGTTATTTAATGAGTGCTTGGCGCTCAAATATGTACAAATCGCAATATTTATTTACTATATTGAATCTCACTGTTTAATATAAATACATATTTGAACTGTTTATAAAGAAGAATACAAAGGCTTTCAAAAATGTGGAGTTCAACTATAATATATTAATGGCACTCATAAAGGGATTTCAATACACATTGTATTTTTTCTGAAATTAAAGTATTTGATAATTTCCTAATTAGGATAATATACGTTTACGCAATTTTGAATTAAAGCTCAAACATATTTCTTTTATTTGGTTCCAATGACTATAAGAGAAAATGAAATCCAGTGATTGACCGAATAATCATTCAAAATTTAAAAAAAATATTTTTGAAACCTTGAATGAAAGTTATTCAGTTTTAATTTTTTAGATCGAAAGAGAAAAAAAAATCGACACTTCTTTTTAGGAGTTTAAATGTGGTCACTTCTGAATGCAAAAAAATATTTACCGGTGTTCAAAACAAAGAGAATTTACATTTTTCATTGATTTTCTTTAAAGCTAATGGATAGGTTTTAAGGAAAGGTATATGTAAATTGCTGTTATTAAAAAAATGCAACATCATGAAGGAATCATCAGAATTAAATGAAATTTAATGCTGAAACGACTGTATAAGTACAATAAATGACGTAATTTTCAAAGAAAAAAGCAATATTAAGAGTCCGAAATCAGTATTTGGTGTAGCCACCACGCGCTGCAATAAATGCTGCTATACGACGTGGCATGGAGTTAAACAGATTTTGAATGTCTGCTTGTGGAAGAGAATTCCAATTTGCTTGTATGCGCAGCAAAAAGATTGAAGCTGCAGGGCGCGGATCACGAGCGAGACGCCGACCAACCAAATCCCAAACGTGCTCAATAGGCGGCATATCCGGCGAATAAGCAGGTCAAGGAAGAAGTTGCATGTGTCGGGCTGAACAGAAGTCTCTAACAGTCTTTGCAACATGTGGGCATGCATTATCCTGCTGAAAGATAGCTCCAGGGATGCCTTGAAGGTTGGGAACGACTTCGATCTGTAGCACTTATGTACCTATTGCTATTGAGATTACACTCAATTTGTAGGAAATTGGATCGTCCATGATACGAAATCATACCTTAAACCATAACTCCGGGTGTTAGTCCACTATGTCGTTCGATAATGCACTCTGAAAGGCGACGTTCATCGACATGGCGTCTAACACGAATGTGGCCATCATGGTCCCACAAATTGAAACGTGATTCATCTGAAAAGACAACTTGGTTCCAATCAGCTTGCCAGGCTCTGTGTTCATGAGCCCATTGCAGACGCAGCCGTCGATGGTTTGCCATGAGGGGGATCCTGTATAAAGGCACCCTTGCACGCAATCCTAGGTGCAGCAGACGTTGACGAATTTGTGAAGCCGACATTATTACATCTGTAGTTGTAGTCTAGCTAGCTACCAAGTGCCTGGAGGAAGCTGTACGGTCATTCACCGCCATTCAGAGCAGGTGTCGATCGTCGTGCACTGACGTCACTTTCCGTCATCCATTTCATTTTTCGAGTTGTTTGGTGCTCATCGGTCCACTGCTTCCAAACTCGCATCACCGTGGACGTTCAAACTCCATAAAATGTTGGAATTTCTCCTTATTTCGTCGTGGAGGTATCTTAGGCCTCACTAAACGATCACCACTTACAAATAATCATTGACTATTTTCAACGTCCCGCTACAGCCCTCTATTTATATGCTTTCAGCATCAATTCAGAGGATGATGCGCACGCCACGCATGCGCGGTGGCTCCGAAAGTTTACTATTTTACGTAACATCCTACAATTGATATTTGTTTCAAAGTGCATTTAATTCTGATGATTCCTTCATGGTGTAGCATTTTTTATAAACATCAGTATACATAAGTTGATATAGTACAAAAAATATATATAAGATCTATGGTAACACGTATGATTTTATGAATGACCGATCAGTGCAGGAGAGTCTAATAGAGAGGTTAGAAAAGTGATAAAAAAAGTTGGTTTAATAGGGCACGTAGTCTTTTTTACAGTTATACTTTTTTAACGATATGAATTCATGCCGAAAATGAGATAATTCATGATTCCCTATAGCAGTCAACTCCACTCCTCTAGCAACGCTGCTTTCAGTTCTTTGATATTTCCAGGGAGGGAGGGGGGGGGGGTTGAGTTCCATTTACCTTTACAAGGGCATCCCAAATGTGCTGTATAGGATTATGGAATGTTGGCTGGGAAATCCGTCCGTCAGTTATTTTAATTTTTCTGAAACTCGTCGCCCAAATGAGCCCTATCCATAAAAATCGATTTTCAACCTCACAAATGAAATTAGAGTCATAGATATCTAAAGAAGCGTACTTGGACCTCAATTTCACCTTCAAAGCTAACAGTAGTTAGAACTCTGTCAAAGATATGGAAGTCTATGTATCCGTCCAACATGATGTTTACCAAGACCATCAAGTCTCCGCTAGTATACCGGTTTCCTTCTTGGATGCTGGAGGACGTGTAACTAGTCCCTGGCTCTTTTAGATTACGAATTCAAAAATTAGTGGTTAAGTTGAATTCTGGATTCATTTATGAAAAAAAAGACATCCCGCTGTTCTCTTCTTCAGTATCGATAATCTATGTGCAATGCTTGACGAGCTTTTTGTACAAAGAAGTGAGCGGGACGCAAACAGTAGGTATTCTGGCAAGCATATTGCTCTTATATAGCCTTCTGGAGACGATAACCCCTGAAATAAAGATACACGAGATACCTGCAAATTAATAACACTTCTTAATACTTCCCTGTAACGGTCAAATATTGATTTTCTTGAATAGCTTCGTTCGGGTTATCTCTCAACAGATCTGGTCTTATTAAACCGTCTCCCTGAACTGTAAGTAGAGTTAACTGTTACATTGAGGTTTCAAGTATTTTACGTTGGAGACTTCCCTTACTTCAAGTTTACTGATAATTCACCATCTCCTTTTTACTGTCCAAAAGAAAGTAGTTAATCACTTTAGTTACTTGTTTTAAAAAAATTCTGAATGCTTCAGAAAAACATTATAAAAGTCCCAGAGACAAGTGAGTAAAGAATATTGGAAACATTCATGCAGAAATACGAAACATTTTCCTCTAAATTTAAGGCCCACACGCGCATGTATGTTTATGTAGATGAAACAAAAACGCTGCATCTTTGATTGGGAGTATTTATATACTGGTGCTTACGAGTATATATTTTGAATTCATATTTTGAATACCATATATGATTGTCTGAACACATGTTGAATATATATACCATCTATACATACTGAATACCATATATATTGTACATATATTTTATGAATATATGTTCAATAGATTCCATCCATATTGAATACCATATTTATTGTACATATATTGTCTGAATATTTGCTCAATACATAACATCTATAAATATTGAATACCATATCTGTAGTATGATCCGAAGGTTCGGGGCCAAGGTGTAGAAACTCTGAATAGTTCATAGCACCGAAACATATCCACCTTTAAAATAGTAGTAGTAGGAGTAGTTTGACTAGATACATCTACCAGCGTACGTATAACTTCAGGAAGCACAGCTGGAAGCCATTTTTCGCAACCTCCCGTAAGGCCTCCTGTGAGGCTGCTTTCACATCATCTGATGATACAAAACGGCGATACATAACATCTGATGATACAAATTAAAAGTTTAAAGTGCAATTAATTTTTACAAATTTTTTCCTTGTTTCTATTTGCTTGATCTCAAAATTTGTCGCTACATCATCTGTACTAGGACAAGACAGAAAAAAATTGTAATTCAATGATATGGGGCTTCATAACGTAGTTTTAAAACAACTTAGATTTTGTGTTTTTGTTAAATACTGAATGAAATATATGATTTAATATTTCATACCTAAGAAAAAATTCAAATATCTCTCTTTATAAACTATATTTATATCTTCATGAAATTTATAAGATGAATTATTTACACTAAATACTCTTATAAAATTATTTATTTCAAATAAGAATTGAACGTTGATAAGATTATTATTTCAAATTTAATAAGGAAAAAAATGTGGGGTAAGATGTGTCAATACAAAAAGATATAGAAGTGCATTTAACGTTTGTAAAGGCAAACTATTTCTAAAGCTAAAAATTTGCCAATAACTAAAAATTCGTTTAACTAATTGTATCATAAACTGAAATAATACATGATATTAATACAAATTTGTTTTTGTGAATCTGAACCAGCAAATGCATATCTGTTACTGTGTGAAAAATCTGCTTACTTCATTTCATTTGAACAAACTTAAAGGAAGTTAGTTGTTAGACTCCTATATTTTATATATTCCGAGCACAATTTCACTACATGTTATCAAAACGTACGTGCGTTAAGAGGGTATCCGTAACAAGTTTGTTTCCGGAATTTGTAGTTTTTTGACTCATTTTAGGTAGACCCATTGGTAGCAAATGTTTGCTTTTGAAATGTGTATTATTTTCATAGAGGTGGGTCTCTAACTAGTCCATTTTTGTAATTCAAGACTGCGCGAAAATCGTGCTGTCTGGAATTATAAGCTCCGGAAGCGCAGATAAATGTATTTTATAATACAGTGTTTAGAAATGGGCAATTATGATCATATTATATATATATATATATATATAAGGAAAAACTAGAGGACACTACTTTTTTTCATGTTGTTCCTCAATTTACAAATGCTAAGTATACGTTTCCGTTTTTGCATGTGAGCAATCTTGTATTTTGTTCTGTGTTTATTGTATTTGCATCCCTTCTTGTTTCTTTTTACCTTCTGTTTCCCATTTGTGCTTGTATCCCCATACTTAAAACTTCCTACCACTATTGATTGAGTATTGACTTATGTTTGTAAGCCTTGCATTATACTTGTTGCCACACAAGGAGTCTACTTAGAGTCTAAAAAAAAATGCTAAGTATTAAAACTTCACTTATTTCAATATCCTTATTTCCAGCACATATTCTAATTTTCATAGAAAATATCATTCATTTTGAATATAATTGGATTGAAACATATAGAATCACAGTTTTTCTCATATACATTCATGAATTTATGAGTACTCTTTTTTTTACTTAAATAATTTTGGGAAAAAATTGTCTCAATTGGCACAGAAACGTGCCTGTTCTTAAAATAAAAATAATTCGATTTGCATTTCTAATTTCTTTTCTTTTAAATTGTTTAACTATTGAAAATTCAAAACAAGTTACTTCAAGTAGCTCAAATTACAGCAAATTGTATTGAGTAAGCTCTATAGCATGAAAAAGTTGCAGAAATCTTCTTTAATTAGAAATGCGTAATAAGAGGAGAAACAAAATTATTGTATGGCGTAGCATTCAGATTTTACTGAAACGAAGAAGGAATGAATTCCCACTAACTAAATAAAGACGATTTTATATTAATATTTCAAATAATTTGATTCTTGTTATTACCAGTCTTATAATTTGAATTAATGATTTTTTCTCGTGAAATATTATTTTTTAAAATCTCAATGTAAAATTCTCTTCAATGGAATTCGAATGGATTATATTTATAAAAAAAAATATTCAAAAAATTATTTGTAAAATTTATATTACGTTTATTATACTATAAACTTAACTTTAAATGGATAATTAATCTCGCAATTTCATTGTAATTAAATAAGTTGTTTATTTGTTTGAGATTCCAAATTTTATAATTTACTTTTTAAATATTTCATTAATGGTAAAATTTTTACTTTACTTTACTCTAAATTTATCTTTTTCTTCTTAGGGCGAGCAAGAACTCTAAAATAAATAACTACCATTGTAAAATTTTCATAAAAATATAATTGTATTTTTCTTTTTCTGTTTCAAATGTTATGTAGTATGTATAATTTTACTTTACAATTTTGTGAATATACAATTTTATTAATAATAAAATCCACCTGAACAGTGATTTGAGAAAGAATTCAATTAATTTTCAAATAGAATGAATAAAGAAATAATATATGGATAATATACTTTATACATTGTTTATAAAATCCTTGAAGGATTATCGTATTCAACTGCAACTATGTTATTATGTTAGGAGCTATTTTTTTCTGAGTATAAAGAAAAATATAATTTTGCTGTAATTTTTCAAATATTCTTGTAATTTAAAAGTTAGTACAAATTTCTAAGACAGTTTAATGGAATAACTATAAAACATAGTTCTCATTTGTATAATTGAACACCACAGTTTAGTAAAATATTAATTTGTTTACATCTATACATCACTATGTCTCATAGATATTTTTAACTGTCAAAATAAATTTTTATTACTTATTTTAAATATATAGAATGAACCAAAAGTCTTGCCTAAATTATATATAATTATTGTGATCAACTTATTGTAATTAGACATAAATTTGCTTGGAGATATTATAAGTACTGTTATAAATTATTTATAAAACAGTTTATACTTCAGAATTTTACAAATGCTGAATTTTACTTATTTATCATGAAATTTTGTTTGTATTACAGTGAGTAACAATGGAATTATAAGCAATTAGTAGTAAACCATTCTTTTCTCACTGTTAAATGTTCCTCATTTTGTAGTTGTCGCAAGAATTTTGTTAAAATTTATGAAAGAAAGTGTTAGTTTATATATATATATATATTAATACTTTAAAATATATCCTGAAAAACTATTTAATTATGGCTCCATAATTTGCTTTCACAACTATAAACTTCAAAAAATGCAGTAAATATATGTTGCAAAATTATGACCATAAAATTCCTTCCTTTTGGTTAATATTACGTAGCGTAAATAATTATAATTTCTGACCATTATTAATGACGTAATAAATATTGCATGGCTGTACATCGTGGATTAAAATTTTTATTTTTAGAGTCTCAAAACCTACGTATGCGGAAAAGATGTTCTGTGGTATATAGATGAAGAGACAAATAGCTAAAAAAATTAATTTTTATGTTATGCCTTGCCCCAAGGGGAATGAAGTTATGTATAAGAGCTCGTTTTATAATAAAAAGTTAAAACAATTTTTATTAAAGAGAAACAGGAATTTTTGTACTTTTAACATTTATTGCGATAAGAGTACTGGTTCAAAATTACGAGGTCCGTCGCCAAAAGCCCTCGTGTAGCTGAACAGTGCGACGTTAATATTCACTCACTCACGCGATAAGAGGACACCTACTAAATAGTTACACGAAAAACATCAGGTACATTTAATAATTTCTTTAGAATTATTTTTTTTAAAAAAAAAGCCTACTATCGGAATTGCGGAGCACTATAAAGCGAAAGATGGTAAAAAACTGATTCGGTGGTGCAAGGAAAGAGAGCTGGGGTTATAAATGTTGTAATGTACACTCATGTCCATAAATTAAGGATAATGAAGTTCAGGCAAAGAAAGAGACAGAAGCAAAACAAATTTGACTTATTTGTAAAGTCTATTTATTAAACAAAAGGTAAAGAGCAAAAAAGATGCTATATGTTTGACATAATTAATAAAAATTGCGGTTTTTACTCCCTGGAGCAAATTTCAAAAAAGAACCTATTTACAAAAAACAGTATAACATGGTTTGTATGATGGTTAATACGGAGTATGTCTCCCGGACGATGCAATACAGGCCTTACAACGCCTACGCATGCTGAGTATCAAATTATCAATCTGATCTTGGGGAATATTACACCACTCATCAAGCAATGCCCTCCGAAGTTCCGGTAGACAGGTGGGAGGGGGTTGACGGGCTGCAATTCGTCGGCCAAGCATATCCCACACATGCTCTATTGGATTCAAGTCCGGTGAGTGTGCTGTCCAATCCATACGGGTGATATCCTCCGATTGAAGGCATTCGTCTACAATGTTTGCACGGTGAGGACGGGCGTTGTCATCCATAAACAGAAATTCAGCACCCATGGCGCCCCGAAACAAACGTACATGTTGTTCCAGAATGACATCCCGATAGATGTGGCCTGTCATCGTTACACTCTGAACATGCAGGTCAGTTCTGGAACCAAGAATAATTCCTCCCCAAACGAGCCATCCTGCACCACCGTAACGGTGTCGTTTAATGGTGTTCTCTTGGTGGTAACGGGTACCTGGCGCTCTCCATATGAAATTCCGGCGAGAATCAGACTGCAAACTAAGCCTGGACTCGTCGGAAAACATCAAACAAGACCACTGTTGCTGTGTCCACAATGCATGCTCTCTACTCCAGGTTAATCGCAGGCGACAGTGAGTTGCGGTAAGGGGAACACATCTGACAGGCCTACGAGCATATAGACCAATGTCCCCTAAGCTTCTGTACACGGTCTGCCTTGAAACTGTCGTACCGGTAGCTGAAGAGAGCTGACGAGATAGGTCTGATGCTGTGCTCCGTCTGTTTCTTTTGGCAGTAACTGCCAAATACCGGTCCTCATTCGGCGTTGTAACTCGGGGGTGACCTGTGCTGTAACATCTACTCACATTACCATCATCTTGGAATCGTTGCCAAAGCCTGGAGATGACACTCTGGGTGATTCCAAGTTCCTCGGATACTTCCAGCTGTGTACGTTCACATTCCAGTCGTCCGATAATTCTACCACGTAAAATATCATCCAAATGCTTCCTTTATGCCATAACTATGCGGTTATTGCACTGAAAGGCTTTTAAAGCGCTTGTGAACAATTTTACTTCTTTGCCATCATTCCTTATATACCCCTCTCTTACACTCTCGTCATTGTGACGTACTATCCGTGCCATCTGGTGGTTTCCTGTAATTTGCATATTCTTCTTCAAGATGTGTGTGATAATTCTACAGGTGAAATTTTTATTTTAGAGTTCAATTTCTGTGTGATTCTGAATTATCCTTAATTTATGGACATGAGTGTGCATTGTACTCAGTATTCATTTATCAATTATCATTATTTCTGCTGATTTATGTTATAGAAAAATAATTTTATTTTGATTCTAAAATGACCTAACTAAAAATAACTCTTTTTCCATTTTTTCGAAAATTCAACCTTTTAGGCAATATTAATTTTTTAAATTATTTTTTAAAATTATTTTTCTCATAATCTTCATACCATAGAAATTCTTTCCCGCATAGGTAGGTTCCGATTATTAATAACTTTTTCTAAATATCACTTGGACTCACCCTACTGTACATTGCCAGTGAAATTTTCTACAGCTTCAACTATAATTTTTGACTAATAATTTCGTTTTTCAAACAAACAAAAAATTGTGATAAGTTTGTGTAAAATTACTAGAGTATATCACGTTGACCTATACTTGAAATTATAATGATAATTTCATGTATTTAAATTGCGGTTCCAGTTTTATATACATAATGTCATATAATAATAATAATCATAATAATAATACATTTGGAGAAAGATATGATCATTACATGAGAATAAAAGAAAACCATTTTTTAAATTTTTTCTTAAATGAATGAAATACAGTCGAACCTCCATATTACGAACCTCTATATTGTAAATTCTTATATGTAGCGAACTTTTTCTTGGAACCAAGAACATCTCACGATTTTTTTGGTAAAATAACCTCCAAATAGTGAAGTGCATTTTCTATATAACGAACTTTTTCTCCTGTGATTCAATTTTTTTCTTCCTATTTTTGAAGTATTTCTGGACTTTTCAAGTTATTCTCTCTTTTAATACACTTTTTGGTGATTATAAATCTTGACCTGATTTAATTAGATGCCTAACTCGCCGAGAGCAATCGAATTCTGGGTGTTTCATCCAAGAAGTGCAACCTTTGATCTTCATTGTCCAATTCATTGGAAGCATCTTCGATATCCCCTTTCACCCTCAGTGGAGTTGTCTCGGGTCTCCGTATTTTTGAACTAGTCTTCGTTCACTTGTAGTGTTAATCAGTCGTACTGGTAACTTCGTTTCAAATGGATCCAAAATGTCAAAACGAAAGTGTTTGAGCATCAAAGAAAAAAAAAGTTTTTTTCTTTAGGAAGTGGATAAAGGCGTCAAGAAGCTTTCTTTGCATTTTTTATTTCTTCTTTTTTTTTTTTTGATAGGTAAGATATATAAAATAAATAAACGAGTATATTAATTTACAAAAAGGTGCGAATAATTACTATTTTTAAACATATAATGTTTATGAATTAAAAATTTTTTATGTGGTTTATCAAGAAAATTGAAAGAGGAACCTCTTTATAACAAATTTTCCATCTAACGAACTGTTTTTCGGGATTTAGCGACTTCGTTATATTGAGGTCCGACTGCATTCAGAAAAATGAAACTGCAGAACTTGGCGCTATGTGTCCTTCATTTTGATATAGATGCATTTTCTTCGTATCAAGGGATATTTCAGGATTATGTAATGGGTGTTTCATGAGTAGTAATGGTTTCGATATGTAAGCCACACACACACACCTTGATGTACAGTAGGACGATACATTGCAACATGCTTTTAACGACGTGCTGTTTTAGAAGTACTTCAACTTTGCCGATTCCTTTTTGTATATTTTAGCTTCTCTACTCGTAGCCACGATTTACGGTCATTGCAATTTCTTTTGTAAGGATATTTAAAACAAAGGGTTGCATAACAGGAGAAACTTATAAATGTTCTTATCTCCTCAAAAAAAAAAAAACATAATCGGGGAGTTTCAAGGATAGAATATGATGGAATACGTTGTTACAACATTGATGATTAGCATGTAGAACTTATCCAGTACACTTGGACCCCTTGGAGAACGTTTATTATAATAATAATTATAATTTTCTCTTAATTATTATATCTCTTACTTATCTTATTAACACCTTCATGTTTAAACTGAGGTATGATATATTGTACTTGGTTAATTCCATATTTTGCGATACATTTTTACAAATACGTGGTATTGAGATATAGTTTATACTTTAGATTCTGATAATATCGGTTATGTCAGAGATTGTAAAGAAAAATAAGTTCATAAAAATTTAAAAAAACATAGTTTCTATCTTAAAGATAAAATATAAAAGGAAAAACTAACAAAAATAATGCTCTTTGAAATAAAATAGTTACAAAATCAAATGGAATACGTGCTTGAAAAGAATGAATTATGTCAAAAAAATAATCTCTTAATTATAACTATTTTTCTCTTAATTTATAGCTAAATAAAAACGGTGAAACTTCAAAATTATTTTAAAAAATAAGAACAGAAGAATATATTTCCAATTTAGATTCCATTGATAAATTGCTTACTCTTAGAGTTTCAAATGAATATATTTTTTCTGATATCTGCACCACTTTAAATTACGTTATTTACAAAAAATAATTGATGAAATCTTTCAGAAATTAAATTGTTTGAATAATAAGGTCAGAGATGATATTAGAATTTTTATTGCTGTGTAAGAGACTCCAGCTAAAATTAATGAATGAAATAAGTTAAAACAAATGTTAACAATAAACGCAAAATTGGGTTAAAAAGTGATTAAGCATGTTCATATTTGTGAAATGATTGTTATCGAAGAATGCTTTTTATCCCATATAAAAAGAGTTTGAACTAATTTACTATTTTTTATAGAAATTTTTATATTTATTAAAAATTAATGATTTTTTTTCAGGAAAATGGATACACACCTTTGATGTACGCCATAAGAGACAATAAAGTTTTCATGGCTGATCGATTCCTAGACATGGGAGCCAACGTAAATGCTGTAGCTAAGGTATTGTATTAGTAACTATTTAGTAAGCACTTTTTTTTAATGTACTTATTTTAAACAATTATTTTCTACACTAAAATGATGCCTTTATCATTAAGGAAAGTATTTAATTCAAAACAATGGAAGATTCATTTTCGTAATAACAGAAAAAATATTTTTTTACTGATATTGTTTTTCTCAATTGAAGTAATCTGTAGCTCAACATGACAAAAATTATAAGATCACGAAATTGCTATTTATAAGTGTTTAATTTTTATTGTTGTATTTTGTTCTTTCATCATAATCAATTATGTCACAAAAAACCTTGTAATTATTTCTCTCTTTAAATAAAAGATTAAAAAGTCATTTCTTGTTCGTTTTGAACAACGATGTTTCTATTTCTCATAGAAAAATGTTTTAATTTTTGAATTATTTATCGAATTTCTTTGCATCCACTAATGCATATTAGCAACTTTGATTGGCGTTTCCTAGAATTGACATAATTTCCACTTCAGCTAAAGGGGATAGGTATCTTGGTTTCATTATTGAATATGCACTACTTCTTTCTACCAGGCTAACTTAAATTTCTTGTTGTAAAGACAGTGATCTTATCGAGACTTTTTCTTATTTGTTTTCTCTTAAATCTATTTTTAATGAAATCTTCATAAATATTTAATGTACTTATTACCAATTGTTTCAACTTTGAATTTTAAAATTCTTTTACGAATGCCTAACATTTAAAATGTATTCTTTTGTTTATATGAAAAACTACAAATTTCTTGACAAGGCATAATCTATTTTAAATCAGCTTCGAAAGAAATGGAATATATAAAATTTCACCTTTTACATGTTCTTATACTTGCAAAAGCAAAATTTCACTTCGATAACGGCGTAAAACGCTAAATTGTTGCTTTAGTTCGATTTCATAAAAGTAATAACTTAGGGTTCCTGGCACACCATATAGTTTATGTGAAAGTAGACTGCTTTTAAAAATTAATTAAAATGTTAAAGGCTTCTTTCCTTTGATATTCATTAATGTAATCATTAGAACACAATGGTTAATAATAATAGATATTCTAAAATTATGGTCTTCATACTTGGAAAAATATGAATGGTTAATAACATTTAATTTCTTGAATTTCTTGAAGAATTAAATTATAATATAAATGGAGCAGATCTTTCAACTGAGCATTTCATCCATTCAATTTTAAAAGTTATTTTGATGTTTTATTGTAAGATCCATATAATTTTTATTTATTGTCTTTTTAATACAGCAAGATATTTTTTAATATGAAGAGGGACATACAAAATATTTATATTTATCATAATTATAAAGTATTTTTAGACATTTAAAATAGATATTTAACAGCACACTATTCTGCAGTTGAACTAAATAAAATCTTAAAATTATTGCAGTTCTCTTTGTATCTACATATCTTTTTCCCTTTATAATATTCAAAATTTATGATCATATAGTAGCACATAATTATTTTCAACACAACTTGACGTTATGAAGCTTGTTTTCAATTTCAACGGCATTTTCCTTCGGTAATTTTGTTTCGTTTACAATTTAGCTAATTTTTTTAAGTAAATTTTTGTCAAACATTGAATTGTTTTAGTTAAATATAGCAAGGAATGTGTGCGTTTTAACAGCAGTTGAATCTGCTTAGATTTCGCTTTAATGTTACTACCGTATTTATTACAATTTAGCCACCATCGATTCTAAGCCCCCCTCCCCAATTCTCAACACGTTTTAGTGAAAAAATAAAATATGGAACAAAATGGTTTATCTATATCTGATATTTACGAAATTAAAAAAAATTAAAATGGAGAGTAATAAAAAGTACATAATTAACTTATTTTACCTGTATTAAAACACATTTAAATACATACATGAACTTGTAATTGCTTTAACCGTACGTATCATATTGAATTTCCCCATTGAACGAATTTTTGACATCTTCGATTCTAAGCCGCACCCGATTTTAAGTAGCATTATTGGGGGGAGGGGATTTTCCCCAATGGTATTATAAAAAAAAGTGCGGCTTAGATTCGAATAAATACGGCATTTCTTTTTTAAAGGCATTAACAAAGTAATTTAGATAATATGTTAGAATAATTCTTAAGGTTGGGGAAATAGATATACATGATATCAGATCAATCAACAAGATGTAATTTTAATGCGTTACATGAAATGTGTGTGCACGCTTTTCTCATTCTATCAAATAGAATATTTGATAAGTGTGTGAAACTTTTAATTTTTCTTTAAAAAAAACAACGCGTATTCTATAATATTGCTGAAAAAACAGAGAAAGAGCACTATTCTTTAGTCACGTATTATATTACTTTCGCAAAAAATTCTTTTTCAGATAATAACTTCATTCACAAAAATCAAAATTAGCATTGTAACGCTCCCTACAATTTCGTTCCTTAGAGGCACGGAAAATAATATCCTCACCCATTTCGTACCACAGTAATGATGCCACTCCTACCTTCCGATTTCGACCAAACCTTGAGTCTCACCACTGACCGAATTAAACAAAGATCGTCATAGTCCAGAAAAAGAAATAAAAAGAAAATAAATAAAGAAAAAAAGACAGAATTCGGTACAGTTTGGCCGGAAATTCTTCTTAACTCTATCACCCAGAAACCGAGCTTAACTGTATGGGGGTCACTCACGCATTTCCCTATGGAAATCGATCCAAAATGTGGGCTCTTGTCCAAAACATACCATCAAGTTTGAAGCTCACTTTCTTTCCATCCACTATTTCTCACCTGAAGATCTAATGGGAAAAATACTTTTTTCATCCAAGTCACGCGAGCGACGACGTCACAAAATTCCTACACAGTATGTCTCAGAATTCGTGAAATCTTAATGCAACTTTTTGCACTGGCACAGCTGGGGTTTTTTAAGTGGAAAACCTAATTGAAAGGAGAGAGCTTTTGAGTGCTTTAGAATTAACTTGCAATTCATAGAAGTTAGTTTAATCGATTATTTCTTAAAGTTATTTATTGTTGAACTGAATTCTATGCTATACTTTTGGGAATTAATGGGCTTAAACTAACACGAATCTGTACTGATTTTGTAAAGCTCTTAACCAATTCCTAAGAAACAAACATTGGTTTCTATACCTACCATTGTTGTAATAATATAATTTGAAACGGTAAATCTTATGGATTTGTCATTTTATATCTGTATTTCTCTTGTAAAGTTTCTGTTCTGGGTATTAGCCATTGAAAATATAATTAAAGGTGCTAGAGTTATTCGAGGGCTAAATTAATCCTGTTTTGGTACTGCACCTATATATATTCCTTTATATATAAAAAGAATAAAAATTATAAAAATGACTACACACACAGTAAGATTCTGAACTTACGCGATTGGTGGAGCTGAGTCTTAACTTCGTAAATCGGGGTATGATTTCGCATATAAATACCTATAAATTATTTTAAGTTGGGGCTGGAGATGAAAGAAAATAATTCTTTAGAAAAAAATGTTTTGTAAAATCTTAGATAACTCAAATACAAAATTGCAAATCGAAGTTATTTTGATGTGTGTAGAAGGTTTCATAAAATCTAACAAAAAGTAGTCTGCCGGCTCAAAGTTTTTTTTATTCCTTGTTTTGTTGAAAAAATATTATCTTCGTTGGAGTGTATGTTTTCTAATATTTTAAAATCCTTTTTAAATTAAACTGAGGCATTCTGTAAAATTCCAAACCTTCATTCGATATTTTGATTGAACTGGGTCTAAAGACTCAAGTTCTTCAATGTCTTACTCTTGCTCATGTATTTCTATGAGCTCATCAATTATCAAGCTCTTGATTGTGGGATACACTCCGTAGATAATAAATAAATGACACAAAATAAATTATTATGGCTAAGCGTCGATTTCGCGCGATACGTCCGAACATGTACATTAGCTAAACAGGAAGCAGGGAATGAGTAATTGAGTTGTGTATCGCTCAAACAAAAGACGAATCGACGAGATTTGAAAATCGCGTAACTCCAGGTTCGCGTTAGTCTGGGTAGTTCACATTTCACTAAATTTTTGTCACCAAAAGTTATGGAACAACTTGATAATAATAAATATGAAATATATATATCGTAATACACTTAATTTACTCAAAAAATATTCAAAAATATTTTTAGAGGCACGAACAACATTTTAAGCATTCACTAAGAAAATTTCTTTATATTAACAATACATTATTTTTATAAAAGCAACATGGTTGTGCAAAGTATAAAAATAAATAGAGAAAAATTTTTTAAAACTTTATATAGTAAATGATTTCCCTTAACAAGTTACCCAAGCGAAAAAACAAATCATACGACACCTGTAATGACTGTAAGGGAATATTTAAAAATTCGTAATGATTAACTGCTTCTATTGGAATACAAGTACTCATAGTTTAAATTACGCGCGATCCAGTAATGTAAGTAATATCTCACTTTTCCTTTTGTGTGTCTGTGCGCGCGCTAAACAATAACCAAGAGTTCAAAGTACAAAGAAAGCAGGGCGTAGCTACTACCGTATCAGCCCTATCAATGATACGGGGCCCCCAAGCTACAGGGGTCGCAACTCATTAACTACAGTCCCACAAATAGAGCTCTTATACGTAAAATGGGGTCCCGAAGAAATTTTGGTACAGGGCCCATTGAGAACTAACTTCCCTGGTGAAAGAAAACCTAATAAAAAGACAGTGTGGATTTAAAACAATATATTTTACTTAGTACGTGTGTTTATTGACTATTGAATCACCTCTCAATAATTGTAAATACATTTCTTACATATTTACATTTTAAATCTATCTTTGTTAAATGTACGAGTGCCTGGACTAAAGGCGAAGCAGATTTTTAGAAAAATACCTCAACTTTCGTGAAAATCAGCAAAATTATAATGCAAAGATCTGTTTATAATATACCATTTTTAAAATTTTTAAAATTCCATAAATAGTTAATTCTTTATTTTAACTTGGGAAGGGATAGCTCATTTAGCATTACGGTAAAAGGGAAAAAAATGGAAACTTTCTTTAGATACTAGAAAAAATGGAGAAATTCAGATAAAAAGGATTATTATGATAAAATATATTGCTCTTTATTGGATAACGAAGCCAGGATATAGTATTAATGTTGGAGGTACTTTTGCTAATTTAAAAATGTATTCCAAATCCGGGTCTATTCTTTAACATTACACGCAAACAGCCTCATCAATTAATGTTCTATTGAAACCCAAGACAGCCTATGTTTAATCTAAATGTTATTAATTTATGAATTTCAAATTTCTGTTAAAAATAGATTTAGAGTAATACACCAAAAGTTGCTTTCTTTGCTAGAAAAAAATACACAAAAACCTAATTTTAAAGCAGTATTAACTTATATACATTCATAGACAAAAAAATTAGCGCACCAAGAAATAATTACGGGATCGTAACGAAACTCGGCATGAAGGTACATGTCGGGGACATATACAAATGATTAGAAATGCAGCGTGATTGCGCATTACGTATAGCCGGTAGAGGGCGTTTTACGTCGCTCTCCATGGAATATAAAACAGGTAACCAAAACTTGTTAAAGTCTGCTGAATCGCTTACAAAGGAAGAGGTGTGGTAGACATGCCATTACGCCGTTTTCGAAGACAATATGAGAAGCTGTCGCAGTTTGAGAAGGGGAGAATCATCGGCATGATGGAAGCTGGGTGGTCAGCTAGGCGAGCAGCTCGTCAATTATGCCGCTCTGATTGTGTTGTGGGGTGTTGGGACCAGTGGATCCGAGAGATGTCATTTACACGAAGACCAGGCTCAGGACACCCTCGACAGACCAGTCGTCGAGAAGACCGCCACATCGTAAGAAATGCACGCGTACATCCAACTGCTTCATCGGCCGCCATCCAGGCACAGGTAGCACCTTTATTAGGGGCCCCTGTGTCTTCTCGAACCATATGAAGGCGCCTGGCTGAAGGACATTAGTGATCGCGGCGCCCATTACGTGAGCTGCCTTTGACGCCCACCCATTGACGCCTCCGTTTGAAGTGGTGCCACGCACGAGGAAACTGAACTGCAACGGAATGGAACCAGGTCGTCTTTAGCGACGAATCCAGATTCAATCTCAGCAGTGATGACAATCGTGTTCGTGTGAGGAGACCCCGTGGTGAACGCCTCAATCCTGCCTTTGCTTTACAGCGACATACCGCTTCCACAGCTGGTGTGATGGTATGGGGTGTCATTGCCTACAATACACGGTCACTCCTAGTATTGATCCGTGGCACCATGACAGCCCAACAGTATGTCCATGACATCCTGCAACCACATGTGTTGCCACTCATGCAATGGGTCCCAGGAGCCATTTTTCAACAAGACAATGCTTGGTCTTACACAGCAAGGTTATCACAAGACTTGTCTCCACACTGTTACTACCCTTCCATGGCCTGCTCGATCCCCATATTTGTCTCCAATCGAGCATATCTGGAATCATTTGGGATGGCGATTTGGGCATCCCACGAGTTTGAACGAACTAGAGGCAAGGTTACAGCAAATAAGGAACGAAATGTCTCAAGACGTCATACAGAACTTGTATGTCTCAATGCCCGATCGTATAGCATCGTGCATTCGCGCTAGAGGGGGTTCAACAGGGTATTAAATCCAGCGTTCTGAAGTGGCGCACTTATCCGGTATGACAGAACTCGGGACCTTTGGGTCCGAAGCCGAGCAACTTATCCACTACACCAAAATGATCACCATGGTGCGGAGGTTGTTACTGGCTTATATAGTTGGTACCGCTACATACTCCCCCACCAGTGAGTTGGTGGTTAGGAGAACGAAAGATGAAGTTGTTATATCGAGCATGTTAGCTGCTGCGTCGCTAGTTGTGCGGGCTTTGCTGGTTGCGTCATTCGTGCGTGACGGCTTGAGGGTTGCGTCACCATGTGACGGCTTGAAGATTGCGTCATTCGTGCGTTACTGTTTCTATTATTACTCTCCTGTCCCACTGCTATGGGACATTTTTACTTTCCATGAAATTCGTGGTGAACGATCGCAAATTGCAACTGTGCTGTAAGCTATAATGCACGTCCAGTGGCCGAGTGGCGGAACTACGTCCAGTGGCCGTGTGGCGGAACGTCGTCCATTGGCGGAACTACGTCCAGTGGCCGTGGTCCAGTGGAGTTTTTCTCTCCTTTTTCTTTGATTTTCTAATCATTTACTTATATCAAAGTAGTCATTACCTTTATAAAATTTCGTTTCATTTTGACGATTCCTTCTTGGTGCGCTAATTTTTTTGTCCATGAGTGTATAACAAGTATTTAATTAAAAATGAAACTATTTTTAGAATTTCTTTTTATTATTATCACATGAAACACATATTGTGCAAATCTGGTCATCCACATTTGAATAATGCATGTTACCGTATTTACTCGAATCTAAGCCACCATCGATTCTAAGCCGCACTCCCAAATCTGTACACGTTATCGAGGAAACGTTTTTAAAAAATTGTATAAGATTCATCGATATCGGATACATAAGAAATTTTTAAAAAATTAGTGAGGATTAGTATGAAGTTAATCAATTTATTTTACCAGTACTAAAAACTCTTTCAGATACATACATGAACCTATAATTACTCTAACCATCAGTATTTTTTGTTTCAATTTAGATATCAATGCTGCTTGAAATCATCGTTGCTAGATATTTAAATCTGCATTTGCTACATAAGTTAAAAAATAATGAAGTACAATTACCTTTTTAGTACTGAATAAGTACAAAAATAAGTTTAATACCTACCTGAAACTTAAATACGTGATAAAAAAAAGTAGAAAAAAATTAAAAGTATTCATCTAAGTTATCGGAATTAGTATATACACGTGACTGTGTGTGTAAATGTGTGTAAAGGAGTTATACTATATCAGAGAGAGAGAGAGAGCCAGTCATTATTTTTAAAATAATCATTTTGTATCATTAATACTAAATAATTCCAATTTATTCATATAAAATCATGGTAATAAGTTTTTTTAATCATTTTTCCTTTCCACTTCATGATAGATGAGTAATTACATTGTTTTTGGTATCATGTTCTGAGAAATTGAAACTTCCAAACCTATTTTTACTCACTATAAACAGGCTTTCTCTAACCTTCCGGAATTCAGCGGGACCTTGTCCAAGTTAACAGTGATGATGTAATATCGTGCATGTAAGTGTCAGTGTTATGAGGTGATCAGAATTTCTAATTAAGCACTCCATTTGTCTATTAGAGAGAGATTGATGCCAACTTTAGAGCATTTGCATTTAACATAGGTTAGTTTAGGTTTCTTCAGAAAGTTAATTATTAAAATGTATTTTTAATAAAAAAAATGTAAAAATGAAAAAAACTAAGGCATAAAATAATAATAAAATATTATTAAATTGATTAATTGTTAGTTTTATTTTGATAAATATAATTTTAAAATCAGATTAACTGATTTCTTTTATGTAAAATAAGCTAAGAGAAAAATGTAGGATGAAGAAAGCGAAATTTTCCTCTGAAAGAATAGGAAAAAAAATCTTCTTAGTAAAAGTTTCAAAATAAATTAAAATAAAATGATACTTACTATAAATTCCTATGCATTATAAATTTTTAATTTGATACAGACTCGGTTAAAAAATGTATAGTTGAACACAATGGAGAATTTCACAATTTTTTAAAAATTTTATTATAAAATGTAATTCAGTGACTATAATTACTGACAAAAATCGTAATATTTTATTATAATCATAACAAGACTTAAAAAATATGAATACAACTAATAACTCTTTGCCTATTTTATTTTTCGAGTTGATCTTAAAGGAGGGAGGAAAAAGAATATTTTCTTAAATAGTTATATCACAAAAAATGTTTTTTCATGTCACGTCTTTTAAAATATTCATAAAATGACAGTTTCGAATAAAACTAGTTTAAAACGCTTATTATTGCAATTAATAGTTGTCTAGAAATATATGAACAAATTATAAAAATAACACTATCAATTATTTAAATAATGTTTAAACTGAAGAAAGTGAATATTAATATTACCACAGTGTAGGTTCTCTTATAGAAGCAGTTGTTTCAAAAATGATATTTCTTGATAATTCTCTATAATCCTGCAAATGAAAAAAAAAACTAATTTCGTAAACTTTCTTTTAAGTTTCAAACATATTAGAACTTTTTTGATAGATTTGAAATAAGACTGAAATGTTCATAAAATGGTATAATGGGTTAAAACAAGAAATGAGTACAAGACGAACAGTCCACTTTTTACAGACGAACATATCGTAAAAGAGAAAACAATAATAGAAGAACGTGTGAATGAACAAACAGTGCGAAATATTAAAAGTACACACAGACAATGAATTAAGTTATGCAGCAATAGATCTGATGTAAATGTTTATATGCGTGAAAAATATAAGAAAAAATATAATAAATAATTCACATTCTAAGTGTAAAGGAGAAGCGAATAATGAATAATTATCACATATTAAAAGTAAAAGAGAAAGATGCATATATGAGCACAAAATGAAAGAAGTACGTAAATATTTATATATAAAATTACTTGACTCAGTAGACAAATATTGTTCATCTCTAAGTCGTTAAACATAATAATTTTTATTTTCAGCATCATTAAAAATTTTAAAATCTAATAGATTAACACACAATTATTTTCATCTTAAGAAATCCTTTTCAACAATTTTGTCTTGATTTTTTTTTCTAGAGTTGACAGCGATTTTTTTATATTACATATATATATATATTAAATTTATCTTTTGTATGTGTGATATGCGCTTAACAATAATGTGATATATAGCTATTAACGCTAACTTATTTTTTCAGTTTTATGGAAGGAGTATTTGTGTTTATCAACAACAAAACATCAATTATAGAATTTCCTCTGTGTTAAATAATACATAGTAAAAGGGATCAGGAGTAATAATAGAACATGATACAGCATTAATTATTAAGTACGCTGCTGAACACACAAAATGCAACACTAAAAAAGACCGGATATATCACAGCGTAATTTATTTGGCATATAACATGTTGTACAAAGATCAAACGGTTAAAATTACAGCCTTTTGTGATGTGTAGATGATAAAAAATTAGTTGTTAATCTAATTGCCATTGTTGGTTATAACCACTGCCACACGCCTGGGCATAAAATCAAAGAGGATTTGGATGTATCCTTGGGGTACAGCAGTCCATGCTGCTTCCACATATTGCCAAAGTTTATCTGTCGTAGAAGCGGGTGGTATATCCGGGATCAGTTATTGTGCAAGCAGGGACAATCGCCAAGCATTTTCGATTGGCGATAGATCGGGAGAACAAGCAGGCCAAGGAAGCAATTCAATCTGATAGGTAAAGAAGAACTCTTGAACATTGCGTTACACGTGTGATCGAGCATTGTCCCATTGGAATATGACTGATGGCAAACGCTGAATGTATTGGAAGACAACGGGTTCCAACAACTCAGAGGTGTAGCGCTGGCTGTTCAGTGCACCGGCAATACGTACTACAGGGGTGCGGCAGTGAATCCAATACCACCCAAACCGTGATACCGAGTTCAGGGCCAGTGTGGCGATGCATAACGCAGCAGTTCTACAGCCTCTCGACAAGGTGTCTCCAAACTTGAATCCGACCATTGCAATGTTGCAGGCAGAAGCGGGATTCGTCAGTAAACACAATGTCGTTCCATTCCGCTGTCCAGGTCGGCTATTCATCGCACCATTGGCGGCGCAAACGCCTGTGGTTCCAGTCAAGGATAAATAAAGCAATGGATGGCTTGTGGATATTCCCTGTTCTACAAAACGGCGTGGAATGGTAAGAGTGGACACCGAATGATGCGTAACAGATTGTATCTGTTGTGCT
>BMAO01023629.1:0-18552 GCA_019973975.1 Trichonephila clavata
TTTTTTTTTTTTTTTAATATGAAAATTGTTTTGAATCGATTTCATGTATGGAAAATATATTTCGATTTTATTTTTCTTCCCGAAAGCAATTTACAACATTCTGATTAATGAGAAGGAAATAGTACAGAACGAGTAGAATACCAGGGGCAGGATTGTTCAAGATGCAATTAATAACAAAAAGGAAGTTTGTCGTGCACAGATGACAAAGGGAAAAAAATCACAATGGGTAAGTTTTTTATTATTATTATTATTTATTTTTTTCTTTCTTTAAAATAAGGGATTTCATTAGGATTCTATTTCTCATAAATATTTGCTTTGCGTATAATTATGCTTTAGATTATTAGTTCGGTCAAATAAAATATATAGTCAATTGTATGGAAATAATTATTGTGCAAATCATTTCAATTAATATCATAGTTATCGCATAGTAAATTTTCCTCGATGAAAGAGAAATAAAAATAAATATATATCAAGCTTAAATTACATATTTAATGGTCAAAAAATGTAGTTTGAGTTACTTCATATATACTAGAGATGTTCTTGAGTAACTAAGACATACCAAACTTCTTTTGAATCAAGTATCAAAAGTTAAATTTTAATACTTTGATATTCACCAAAACATACAACGTTCATTACGCTATACGGATCTTAATTTTTAAAAGAAAAATGTTCTTTCCAGATAAATAAAAAAATTATATAGTATTTTTTAAAAGAAAAATTTTCACTCATGATTAATGTTTATATTGTTTATTAAATGTCGAATATTGTTTGTGCAAATCTGATGAGAGTTTTAGAAAAGTTTTATTGATTTATGTTGTTAAAAGAATTATTCTATGGAAATATATATTATTTAAAATATTAATAAAAATGGAAAACACGTACATGTATTCGAAAATAATATTGTGAATAAAAAATGTATCTTTTTATAGAAATTCTTCATGACAGAAAATTTTCAGTAATTTTTTTAATTGGTTTTATTTCTACAAAAATCAGAATTTTACAAAGTATATAGTTTTATTACAAAATGTCTAACAATATGTTTAATTTACCACTTCTTTTTGTATCACCATAAATATTATGCAAAGCCCTCCAAATATGCAATATGTGCCAACATACTTATTTACTTTCAAGGTTAGATTACACAAATATAAATGTACATGTGGAATAATTTTTTAAAAAAAATTATGAATTAAGAATTTGCTTGGCATTTGGTCGGGTTAAACATATTATGTTTAAAATATATATTTAAATCACAAAAATGAAATTTTATACCTATATTTGCAAGCTATTGTAATATTAAAAGGGATTATACCTAATATCTGCTTTATTTATCTGTGCAATTTTGGTTTAACGGGCTTCTAGAAAACTGTTAATCAAACTCATTTTGAATTAGTTATGTATAATCATCACTAATAACTGAATTGATATATTTCTAACAAGGCAAAACAATGAGGAAGAAATTAGCAAGATAGTACAGTTCAAAATAAATTACAAAGTAATACTTTAGGAAAATCTTAGACTTAAGGCTAAGATTACAAGATTGAACCACAATTTGAAAGTCCCAGATTTTTCCTTTATTTTTCGTTATTACTGAGCTGAAATAAAATACTGAAAGAAGAGAAAATACACTTAGGAACAATGTTATCATGTCATTTAATTTGAAAGCAATTTGAAGGAATTGAATCTCAATCGTAAAATAATCAAAAATAACTTACGTTTTTTGGAAAAATATGATTAATTTCAAAATATTGAAAGTAACTCATATTAAATCTAAATTCCTGAATTAAAAGCGTATCAAAAGTAATTATTTACGGTTAAAAATCAAAACAATATATTTGTAAAAACACAAAACAGGTTAATGGAAAAGTAATTCTTCATAAATATATCCATTAAGGAAATCTATAACAAGTAATGAATTGTATATATATATAGTCACACAACCCTCACGTAACAAGTTACTAAAGGCATTATTTGTGGTTTTAGGTGACCATAAATACGCAGCAGCAGTAGCAGATAAGGCATTACACCACATATCATCTTATATGGAAGATATTTCACAACTGGAATCGTATATCTGTCATCATATATTTTTGTACTTGAGCATCGAACACTTGTAGAAAGTTCAAAAATTGCTGCACGTTTGATTTATTGGAAAATAATACTATACTCCATTGTTTAGTTTGATATTGTCTGGCAAGAAAATCAATGGTTTCGTTTTCATACTTGGGGAACTTTCATTCACGTTTACACATATTTTCATGCACGTTAATGGCAAAAGTAAACAAAAACCTATGATCAAACAGTATTCAATCTGACGTTGGTACCTTCTGCAGGCAGATTAAGACTTAATCTTATTACAAGATGTCGTTGAAGTTCATATACATTGAACATTCTTTTAATCTGATGATCATCAAGTGTACTCGCTTTTCTTACTAGATATATCCTTAGACCCGTAAATATTATGGAAGTTTATTAAATTTATTGATAACTTGATAAAAAGCTAGTTTGCTTTCGTACTTGCCTTTACCTTTAAACATACACACACATATCTAGTTTAAAAAATCTAACTTAATGGAAGGGTACTATTTCTGCTACCTTTGTATTAGAAGATGTTTCTTGTATGTTGTGATAATCATATAATAATACTTTCAATGGCTAAATGTAACAAAAAACGGGTGAGAACAGGCAAAGATATTTTTATTGTAAGCAGTTCAATATGTCCGATGCATTTAACCCATGAGGTGATGTAATGATCTGCGAAAATGAAGAAATGTGTCAAAATTAAAATAATTGTCTATTGATCTGAAAACGTTTATATTTATATAATAAATGCTGAAGATTTATAAATTTTTTTTGTTAAATCGGAAAAATTGTGAAATTTTCTCAGTTTTTATAAGTGCATTATGCCAATATGTTTTTGTACTTAGTACACACAAATGTTTTGAATGAACTACTTTTAATACTTCTTCCCGCTTCTCATTCCATATAACTTTCCACATTTAGAACAATAATATAACGTCATTCGTAGTTTAAATAATTACAAAAAGAAGTATATACTCTTGGAAATCATAGTATTAGCCTGTCTTTTTTATCATCAGTTAAGTTCTACATAAAAATTATAAGTAAATTTTATAAGATTTAGAAGTCTAGTGGTTGAGTGGTAGTGCATCGCGCTTCCACATCAGAGGTTCAATCCCCGGGATGGGCAAGGTCGACTCAGCTTTTCGTCCCTTCAGTGGGTCGATAAATAAGTAGCAAATTTGCTTGAAAACTTAACACTGGGTGTTTCGGGCCAGACTGACCACTCGACTGGAACTTATGGGCTCAGTAGACCTTAGTTCTCATAGGCTGTTGCGCCACTGAGTTAAGTTTTTTTTTTATTTATAGTCCTTTTTTCCTACATAAAACACATTTTCCTATAATGATAAGATAAATAAAGCTAGAGAGCATATAAACAACTAGTTATAAATTTAAAATTTTTACATTTTAATTATTTAAATCAAAATTTTAAATTCGAGTTTCTTAACCGGAAGCACCTTCTCTATGAATCAAAGAAATGTGAATTTTTCATATATTTTTTATACGGTAAAGAAGATTTTATCTTAAATCATTATTAAATGCATTATTTAATTATTCCATTAAATGAATTAACAAATATTTATGATAGGAATATATTGCTTTTTTTCTGTTAAGGTAGCAGAAAAATTATAAAAGAATGAATAAATTATAATGTGTTTTTCAGTGTGTATATCTAAATTTCTAGTTTAATCTCTAATCATAATATCAAAGTTTTTAAAACGTTGCATTATGATTAATTTTACAGACTGAAAATAAATGAATGTTTACCGATGGATCTTTATCCATATCGCATAAATTTTAAATTATCATTTAACTAACATTTATGTTTAAAAAATTTTATAATTGTATTTTATGCCTATATTATAGCAATATTTCAATCTTGTCTTTGTTTATTAAATCATTATAATTTAAAAAAATTTATTTTTAATCAACAAGACAAAAGACAAAGAATCCACTGCTAATATTCACATTTCTGAAGGATTTTTAAAGTATTTCAATTACTTGCTTAAAACTCTTATTATTGTTTAGTTTTTATTCAGTTTTCTCAGATTTAGATGATCCATACCTAATATAATATGTAAACGCATGCGAAACCTTTCTAATATACTGAAAAGAAATTTTTTACAAGAGGAAAATATTTCTTTCTCATATGTCCTCTGATATACAAGGGGTGATCAAATGAAAAGGTACGAAACGACACGGTGGGTACAAATATAGACTTAATTCAAAATATACACCATAGGCCTGAGCACAACGATCCCACTGATGAACGAGCCGCAGGATTCCTTGTTCCCAGAATTCCTGTGGCTGTGACGAGACCAGTCCTTCACAGTGTCCTTGAATACGTCGTCCGAGTTGAAGCGCTTTCCTTTCAGGTGTTTCTTCAGTGGACCAAACACATGGAAATCGCAGGGTGACATGTCCGGACTGTAGGACGGATGGTCCAACGTCTCCATTGGAACTTGTCCAGTTCCATTTGTGTGACTCTGGAGACGTGTGGACGCGCGTTATCATGGAGCAGAACCACACCCTCTGTGAGCAGCCCCGGTCTTTTGTTCTTGATGGACTGCGTAGGCGTCGGAGTGTCTCACAGTACACATCGGAGTTAATGCTTTTCTGTGATCGAGTAATTCTGTGCTCGCATCATTGGACGCCGTTTTTATAAGAGCTTTGCTCTCTCCTGCGCATGCGGGCACCCGCGCATGATCCGATCCCAGTCAGAGTCTCCAATGGCATCCCGAAATGTCTCGCTACATTCTCCTTGGCGGAATAGCAAATATTTAACTGTTTCATTTTATGTCGTTTCGTACCTTTCATTTGATCACCCCTTGTATATTTTGTATTTAATATATTCAACTAATCCGTTATTTATTTATATAATTTTAAATAAAATTGATTTTACTGTAATTTAAATATAATATTCTTTATTATAAATTAAGAGAGGCATTTTATTATTAACATTCCATCTATATCTTAATATATTTCCTATTGATACATAATTATGGATTTCGGTACTGTCAAATCCTCCAAAATTTTATATTTTTTACCAAAGAAAATTAGAAAGATATTAAAATGTTCCTAATAAAATGTTCATGTTAAACAGAGTATTTGACTGAATGCGAAAAAAATTATTATAATGTTAGACAATTAATAAATACGAAAAAAAATTATAGAAATTTAGCTTCAAAGGGAACAAATAAACCCTTAAGATTTCTTTTAAGAAGACAAAGGGAGATTAATAATGAATTATAAATCACAAAGTTTCTATAAAAAAATTGTATTTTTCTTTAACTTTATATCGTTTTTTATATGCTTCTAATAAGTTAAAGTGGAATATAGGGACACATTAAAAATATTACGATTCTTTGTGTTTTCGCATGCACTTATCATATCATAAAAAACATGACCTTTAAAACACTTGATCTTTTATTACGATTCATTTTAAATGGAAAGTAAAAATTCATGATTTGAATATATCAACTAAAGATTTTTGCTGAATCTAAAACTATCATATTAAAATATATATGATTGATCTACATAATATATCCGTCTATAAAAATCCATGTTTTGCTTAAACATATGAATAATGTGATTATTATTGGCAAAATGGTATTAATAAAAGGAAAAATACCAAAATGGTGGAATGATATTCGTAAGGAATATTATAGATACACAACGAGTATTGAAGTTAATACTAGAAATTTCGTGTAAATACAAATATCAAATATATTTGCTGTCATTTAAAACATAGATTTATGAGAAGTTACATATATGAAGCCCACTTTGAAAGGGGATATACAAATATTTGATCATCTATTATAATAAAAAAATACATTGAAACATGTTATTTTTATAAATTATTCTAAGGCATTTTAAGAAAACAACAAAACCACACTTAAAATACTAAAATTTACATTCTCTCAAAATTTTTTATTCTTATACATACGTCACTGTTTGTTCCTCAATTCCAAAACATATGTTAAGAATTTCCTATTTTTCCAGTTTTTCTAAGAAAGCAGCATAAATCTAGCAAGAGTTCCGCGAAGCAGAATTTCGAAGTAAAGAAGCAGCACCTAAAAAATATTCCTCACAAGCTCTGCGAACAAATTTTTTAGGTTTTCCACAAGAGTTGGCAGCTTTGTAGCGTTTAGGATGGTGGTTATTACAATAGCTTATTCCATCACTGTCAGAATAAAGGAAAAAGTTGAAAGAGTTTTTTTAGATTTTTTTTAATAACGTACCTTTTCAAAAAAGCTTAAGCTATAGGATTACCTAAAAAAAGACGCTTTTCTTTTACAATTTGTTTATTGAAAAAAAAATCCTGATCCTAGAAGAGTTGGGAGAAAAAAATTAAAAATCTTCTCCCAAAGTAAGCTGTTTTGTTACACCTTAAACCTTTACTTTTTTTTCTTCTTTCTTTTGAAAGGAAAAAAGTAAACAATTTTCATAAGTAATTATACAGTGTTGGTAAAAGGTCTTAGCTTGCGAGTTTGATGAGGCTTTAATCAATCTAATTTTCCTCTGACTTAAAAAACACCCCCACCATGCTTAACATAGCAAAAAATAGCTGAAAAAAGACATCACGGTGTCAACTGCAAGTTAATCAAAGTAAAATATATATAAAAAGAGATTAGCATTTTGCTTCAACCCCGGCACCATAGTAGAATTAATGGTTTTATGTTCTCTTATAAATCCTTTCGTTGACGGGCATAATCTTAACTAAAAATTCTAAAAAATATATATATTGATGTACCACTAATTACTTTTTATTTTAATAGTATACTTAAAAATTTAAATAAAATTAGATTTTTGCTAATTAAAGAGTCAGTGTAATTTTCTTCACTTGAACTAGTAACACATACAGTTTATTTTTTAAAATTAGTATTCATAAAAGTCCTACTCTTATCAGTTCATTAACTAAACTAAAAATAATTTTGATGACTATATCTTGTGAGTTTAATTAAATATTCTAATTCTATTTATCTTTTAAAAATTTAAATTTAAAAAGAAATTTGTGCTAGAAGAAAAAAGTGATTTTATTTTGTTTTGTCTTTTCCCCATTTGGGGTTTGTTTCAGCTCAGCGATAAAATTTAATAACATACTTGAAATTACTTGTAATTCTACACTCTAATTAGCATTTTCATGTGGTGATTCTGTTTATTTAAATGAGCCTTCAAAATTCTTAATTGCTTTGCATGGATTTTGTGTGCATAAGAGAGAGTGTGTGTATTCTATGTGAAAAAAATGAAAGAAATAATTTACAAAAATAAACTTAAACTTTGAATATTTTTAATAAAGTCATTTTTACCAACAAGAAAAGTATTAATTTGTATAATTTCTACAGAATAGATTTAGAGAAGACATTTCCCATTAGCTACTTATTTATGTATTTTATCTATTTTTAATTCAGATTTAATTATTTTTTGCTAGCTGGGTGGCGTAGTTGGTTTGTCGCTGGCCTTCTGCACCCAAGGTTGCGAGTTCAACATCATCATTGGATTTTCATGTTGCTGAAGATCGACAGCAGCCATGTCGTATGATTATACGGCATGTAAAAGGGTCCCGAGAGTGTCTGTTTGTGGCTTGGGATGCTTTCGGAAAATTAAAAATCTTAGAGAGTACAGATTCGCATCATCAAGAGCTCAGATGTCTCCCTCTAGGGAGGAAACAGGGCGTCAAAATTACTTGCAGTAATGGACTAAATTCATGTGACGTCATAATCACATGATAATTTTAAACCACGTGTTTTTAGCCAAACAAGTACAAAAACACATGTGACGTCATAGTCACGATAAATGCAATTATCTATTTTCAGCAAATCAGTTCATGCACTTCGTTGTTGCCAAATTACGCTTTTTACAGAAACTTTTTTTTTAAATTAATATTTGTCACTTTATTTAAGAGTACGTGTACAAAACAAGACTATTTTCTTTAATTTTAAAATCTTTTTGCAGAAATTTCTTTTTATAACTCTTGAGCATCTTTACCAATTATGCAATTTGAAATTTTACCTAAGTTTTACAAATAGAATAAAAAGTACGAGCTATATAGTTTATTGTTGGTTTTGAATTCAATATAGAACACGTTTATATTATCATGTGACCGTCATGAATTTAGTCCGTTGGTATCGCCTATAATATAGGCCCTATATGGTGCCGCGCTAGAAAGTGAACTAGCTTCTGGGGAATGTACTAGGTCTGCAAAGGTTAAAATACTAATGCATAGCCCCATTAAAAAAATTAGATTTAGACATGTATTGTCATATTTTACCAGAATTCTTAATTTCGTTGAAATATTAATTTTATATATTACTTTTAAATTTTACAGAAAGATTATTACAAATTGCTGAGCATTTCATTTTTATACTTCTTTTATAGCGAATTTAATGGTCGTGGTGGCCTAGTTTCAAAGTCAAGGTCTCGTAGTTGGTATGTTATGAGCTTAAGCCTAGTACCACTGAAGACCCGCCGAGTAGAGAGGATCAATGCGTGTTAAATCGATCGAGGCGCAAACGGCCTTCCGTTGGTGAGGTGTAGAAGTTAGGAGAGAGGGGTGCCAGCTCAGGTGTGTCATTTGACCATAATTCAAATTACGAGATTAGTCGTCAATATGCCTCATGCAGTTTTATAGAGCGACGGTAATATAACTCTCACTTACGACATATTCTATTCTAAAAGTTAAATAGATAATTTTATTGCAAATATAGCCTATAATTAATTAATTAAATGAAGTATTTCGAAAACGAAACAGAAATTCATAATTTGATGATGATATATTTTTCAAAGATTTACTTTCTTCCGACAAAAAATTTAAATAAACACTAATGTAGGCTTTTGCGTGTGATCATTACTTCTTTTTCAAGTTAATAATCGCTTAGAAACTGTAAAAATAAATTTTGAATTAGTTTCTTTAAGATGATTTTTTTTTTATTTTTCATGCACAAACACTTGAGTCGTAAGAAATGTGCGCAATTATAAATTTATTTTATGTATAAATGTAAATAAATCTTCATTATATTACATGCTATTTATTTTGGCTATTAGGGAACAATATAAATCTAGTTTAGTAATTAACATGCATATAAGATGAATGGGAAATATAAAAAAATACTTTGATATATTACATATATGTACAAAAATGCAGGAATTTTTTGTAAGTATATAAGTAAAATAAACGAATACAAGTTTAGGGCTTTATCCGTGTACACCTTTACATTTTACTTTACAATTAAGATTAATTTGCGATGACTTAAAAAAAATAATCTTTTTATGTGTGTGTGTGAAAAAATAAAATAAATTATTCATGTTTTTTATTTAGTAAGCTACATGTTCATTTTAACATAAAAGTAATTTTTCTTTCTACGCTACTCATTTTTATCATTACTTTAAAACTTTGCAGAAAATCTATAAAATCTGTATCTTTATGACAAGATAGAAAATATAAGGACCCCGAGCCTTCACTTCATCCCTGGGTACTTTTAAATTTGCTCGGTTGTCAAAAGAGTTCGAAGTCACCTAGATCTAGGTCATAAAATATCTGAGCTTCAGTTGAGCATAAATCTGCTGTTGCGGGTTACAATAAAAAAAAGGAAACAAAATGTCCAACCTACACTTCGCACCTCACAAATTCATGGGCAAAAGATAATTATCCGCATATAAAATGTCAGGAAGAGTGCCAAGGGTACACGAAAATGCTTTCAAGCGATTCTGTGTAACTCGGGAAGCAGTTTACGGGCAGATTTAAAAGATTAGAAGAATGGAAGAAGGCTATTATGCTGCGGGGGAACATGCATCTACATGGAAAGATACAATATATAGAATGAAGAACAAGTATTTACCATTAAATACCTATGCATTTATCACTAAGTTAATTAAGGTTGAATTAGAGATGTTTAACGTGACGTGTTTTAAATCATGTTATGTTGAAACCTAATTCTTCTAAAGATATTGAAGAATTGCTTCTGATAACTAATAGATGTAAAAGATAAACTGTTGAGTTGTGTGGATTTTGTTTTATGTTTTTAGGACAGGACATTTGTATGCTTTCGGAATGATGCTACGGTGCGTAATAAGTCATATTATAATATTGTTAATTAAAAAAATAGGAAAATGTGTCAGGAATTACTTAAGAATCTTTTTGGAGTTATATTAAAATGCAAAATATTTCTATGATGGTATTTAGAAGGACTTGTGTTGTAATATATATTTACAAAAAAGTGTTGATTTTGAACTGTACTCTTCTAGAAAATAACATTTCTTTTAAGTATTAATAAAAAAAATGTAGTAGACTTCAAATGTGATAATTGTTCTCGACATTCCTTAACCCCTAAACTCAGAAATATTCAACCTGCGGCTCACCGAGCTTTCCTGAGTGGTCCACTCATTGCCCATGCATCGGTCTGGCGGGGAAAAGGGTTGAGTACCCCTGCCTTAATTGGTTTTCCCGTACACCGTACGGGCTGCCGAATGCTAGCCACAAACGGTTTGTCTATACTCTGTACGTGCACTAATATTTTCTTCTATCTTTAAATTGCACGCATATTTTTAATTCTTACAGTGAGGTAAATAGTGCTAGTGTTTTTATTATGCATTTTAACCATGGTACTGAAGTACTTCTCATCTGAAATTTTCTTTGTGGTGAAGGCAGGAATTTATATTCTTGAAAATATTTCATAAATAACAGGGATTGTCAAGACAATGTGCAATTTGTTGCTGGAGAAGAAATGAAAATGGAAAGATAATTAAAAATTAAAAGAAGCTAATGTTATCTCTGTCTGCTTTGCAATTTAAGATTGAGTATTACACCATGCTTCAAATTGCGTGTACATATATATATATGTTACCGTTAAAGTGGGAAATCCGTACTTTCATTGAATAATGAGGTATTTTATGAAATAACTGAACAAGTCAGTTAAAGTATGTAAAATTATTTAAGTGTGCGATTTAACTAGATATTCTATAGAGTAACGATTGCTTGACAGTTAAAGTATGAAATACAACCCTCGAAAAATCTTTGATCCAATTCTAGCTCCTTTTAATCAGTTTTGAATCACTTAAGATTCCTTGCAATAACGTATGTCTACGCTTCATTTCAATGCTTTTAAACGAAGAATTAAAAAGTGTATATATGTTAGCGTTTTACGTTGTGGAGCATTGAAAAACATATTTTTAACCTGTTTTCAAGCAATGTCTTCTACAAGAGGGAAAACTAACATGCAAATAAGAACAATTCAATGTGAGAGAATTGAATATTTATTAAATAAGCGTGGGACAAAGGAAAAAAGTGCTGCACTTACTTGTGGAAAAATATTTATTTTGATAGTAGAAGTAAACAGTGATAAAACAGCCCACATAGAAAAAGTACTATGTGACTACCGGTTGCTCCAGCATTATAATATCCTTGAAGTTCAAGGAGTAGACAAGTTAACTGTATCAGTAACAGATACAAACGCAAAACATTTTTGTTTTCCTTTATGTTTAACTAATGTTATAATAGGAGCAATGATAAATTATATCTGAGATTTTCCTTATTATTTATCAATTAACCATTCGCAATAGAGCAAAATGTATTTTTCAAGAGGTCTTAGCTATTTATGATCAATTAATTTAAAAAATAGCTTTGAAATTGTTTATTTTTCACTTTGATGGTCTGTTATTACTTATTTTTTAGAATAACTATCAAATATTAATAGTTATTTCAACTAGGTAAAGCATGAACTTTTCATCGATTGTATACATTAACTGACTTGTATAGTTGTTTCAAAAAATATCTAGTAATTCTATGAAATAACTGAATTAATACTTTAACGGTAATATTTCTATATATGTGCACACACACATAAAATCTTCATCAGATGGAAAGAGAACTACGAACTTGAAATATTCTAAATGAGATAATTTTAAATACATGAAATATTCTTCTGCATACAGAGTATTTCAAAATCAAACATTACTTATCCACACTTATAAAAAAAATAGTATGAATACTTTAAAATTGAAAATTAAGATTAAGCTCTTCCATTTATGCATTCTGTTAAGTATTTGCTAGTATAAGCAAATGTGCCAAACACATGGCACTCTGACTAATTAGGATTAATATTAATATAATATATAATGGTATGTATATTAGGACAATTTTAGTATATAATAATTTTCATCAAGATCTACTTCAGTTTTTACTATACCAGAAATATGTATATGAATTATGATTAATTATTTTATTAGAAGGGGTTTCTAAAATATAAAAATAAATTTTAAAAATAAAAATTTCATATTTTCATTTTTAATTATTATCTTTGTTTATTTAAAATTTTAATTTTTTTTTAAATTTTAATTCTTTTACTTTTTCTTGCTTCTTTAAAATTTAAATATGAATTCTTCGTCACATTCAATAATTTTGTTTTAATCAGAATGATACTATCATTTAACGATTATAAGTCAATACGTGAAATAATATATATTATGTTTTCTCTTATAGTTATTTAACATAATCTGTAATATTGCAATTATTTCTTTATATAATTATTAGATAATTACCTGGGATATTTATGTGTGCTGCATCTGAATAGATTTTTGATTTTATATTAACGTCGTTCTTTGAAATTACACGTGAGCTACTGTCAGAAGACCTTTGTAATTCTGCACCTCCCTCAACTGAAGAGCTCTGGGCTGTGAGTGAGTAATAATTATATAACGTCACACTACAAAGCGGCACAAAAGCTATTGGAGACGGACTTCGCAATTTTGAATCATGGTCAAATGACGAGGACAACACCTGAGCTGGCAACCCCTTTCCAAACTTCCACATCATCCTGACGGAAGGACGCTTGAGCCTCGACTAATTTTACATCAATCCAAAGCGAGGACGTAGAAATCCGACAAATATATACTGGAAATCAGCCTCTTTACACAGAGGGTCTTTAACAAAGCATGGAATTGAACGTGTGACTCAACAAAAAAGAACAAAGTTGGACGTGATTCCTGGTTTGTCACTGGCCTTCTACAATTAAGGTTGCCGGTTCAAGGTGCAGAAAATAGACAGTGGCCATACCGTATGATTATACAGCCCATAAGAGATCACTAGAGTGTCTGTTTGGCCTGGATGCTCTCAGCAAAATTCAATCCTAATACAGGTTCGCATCATTAAAGCTCAGGTGCCTCCCTCTAGGGAGGAAACTGTGCGTCAAAACTACCTGTGGTGATTGGTATCTGCCTATACGGTGGTACACTAAAAGAGAGATTCTATCTTCCGGGAATGTACTAGTTCCAAAATGTTAAGACACCAATCAGCAACCCATTTGAAATAACAAAAAATAACTTGGCCATAATCTAAGAAGAAAGCGTAATATATATATTATTATTTCCAAATAATTAACATGTGGTTTTGTAACTATAAGGGACAACTTTAATATCTTATTGAGAAATGATATACGTTTCCAATTTCACAATATTTTTAGTGCTATGCACGTAATGAAAAAAGTTCTTATTATTTCAACCAAACAGAATTATTTATAATTTTAACTTCCGAATTGTTTCATTTTAATATTTATTTGTAAAAAGTTTTCATACAATTAGATTAAGATTTTTTCAGTTTAATGATAAATATTTTTGATGATTTATATCCCAATTCTGATGAAAAATATATATGTATTTAACGGAGGGTATTTATAAATATTTAACTTTAAATCTCTTAAGCATATCAAATCTCAACACAATAATTTTTAGACATATTTTGTTCAAATCTTTCAATTAAATTTTTTTAAAAATGTAATTTTCTTTTTTTCGACGCTTTTATGCATGTACTGAATAAAGCAAAATCACAAAATCTTATCTGATCTTTTAGAAAATTATTAAAATAAAAAAATTATCTCTTCTATTATTTAAATAGAGAGTTTATCCAATATAATTTGAGATACATTGTCTATTTTATTAATTATTATTTCTGAAATAAAATTTATATTTTAAAAATTATTGAAAATTATTCGTCAAAATTAAATTAACGGAGATATTTATAAATTAGCCTGCTATATCTAATTCTAAATAAGTATTATGTTTGTGTAGAAAGAAAAGCAGATAAAAAATAGAGAGAATCAAACATGTATATATATTAAATTGTTTCAAGATATTTTCTCCAATTAGATCTTAACAAATTTCAGATAATCCCAAGTATTACAATTTTTAATACAAACATCAGAATCTTTTTAATTAATTAAATGTATCGCATCTTTATTCATAGTTACATATTTAAACAAGTTTATATTATAATTTCAGAAGTATAAATCTAGTAATCTATGAGAAAGGGAATTAAAATGACATATTTTAATCAGTTTTTCTCCGTAATTTATTTTGTTACTTTTCCTAGTATAACAATTTTAACATCTCTCTCGTAAGATTATAATAATTCAATTAATTTTACTTCCAAATTATCTTAAAAATTTGCAGTACATGTCAGATTAAATAGATTTTGAGAGATTTTATATAATTATTATTCAAATTTAATCATAAGTAAAATGAATTACTATTCTGTGAAATTTATACAGATAAAATGTATGTTTAATATTTACGTGCTATACAAAACACTAAAATTAATATTCACTAGCATTTTTTCAAAAATGGAAATTAAAATAATATAGAATTCAGCTTTAATTACATGATATCTACATATATTAAACGTTTCAGAAAAATTTACTAGCCCTATTTGATGCTTTTTTAAATTAATCTTAACGAAGTCTTTGATATTTAAGTGAATTAGAATAATTTTTGCTTGGTAAAACAGTAAGTGTTTCAATAATGAGTTATTCAAATGGACCGCGTATTACACATTTTCTCTTCACTTATTAACAAAAGAATGAAAACGAATTTACTATGTTAATATCACAGAAATTTTCTTCTGAGGCTCATCATTTTATGATAAATTAAACTATTTTACACAAGGCTAAATGAATCTTAACTAACACAACAGAACAGATTTTCAGAACTGTGACTGACAAACATTAGCTATCACACAGCAAGACTTTATAATAAGTGATTGTTTTTTCAAGCGGTTAATAATTCATATCTCTTTACACGGTTCAAAAAGTTAGAATATTTAGCCTATCCAAATTTATTGTGTTCATTGAAATCAATTATTGTTTGGACCATCATTCTTAATTCATTTAATAAGTTATCTAAATATGAATAGAAGGATTTCCAGCAAATTTAAATATTGTAGCAGCAGAAGTGAATATTTATTCACGTTATTCGAAAATACATACACCAGAAGTAAGATAACATAAGAAAATATTTTCAGAACAAAAAAAATCTAACCATGAGTCAAATAAAAAAATTATAAAATATACACTCGAAGTCAAATGTGAAAGAATAAGCGTATAACAATATACGAAGAGATTTGAGTGTGTTTACACCCCAATTAAGTATTTGCATTCCAGCAAATGGATTTTTATGAGTCTCTGCATAGCTTTAGAACATTAAGTCTGGCTTAAAAGCATATTTCTCTTTCTTTATTCTTTTTAGTTACTTATTATTTTTTAAGCATTTTTTTTTCATTGTTTGCGTTAAGGTTAAGCAAAATAAATTGGGTTAAAAAATTTTTATATGCACATGTCAGATTTTAATATTTAAAAGTTATTTTTTCCCCTCAAAGAATCGAGGAGTAAGTGTTTTTCGAATAATTTTCAAGTATTTGCTTTGTTCTCAATTAAAATGCTTACATACTTTATATTTTCATTAAAACTATTTTTTTTTCTTTTTTAAGCATATTTCCTTTCTTAATGGGAGTTTAATGGGAGTAACATTCATAATTAACTACAGGGAATGCGTAAATAAACTGAAAATAATTTTAACGCATTAAATAAAATTCCCTTTCGGAGGTTGTATACTACTTGTCTTACGTAAATAACATGTTTGGAAGATTGTCAGGTATAGTATAATCAACATTTTAAATTTTCTGATAGTACTGTGCACTTTTTTTTCTGTTAAAACATTTCTCTGATACACGATTTAAATATTTTTGCATACAATAGAGACATAGTTATATTATATATAATATATTTCTCTAAGTTGATAAAGTTAAGGGAATCAATATATATGAGAGAAATAAATCTTAACACTGTTCAAAAAAGGACTGGTTTGTTAAAATATAATTTTTTTTTTTGCCGCACAAAATGTACAGGATTTTATTGTTACCACTTTATTAACCTTCATTTCATATCAAAATACAGTATAAAATATTTAAGAAATGAAAACATAGCTTATATGTAACAAAATTAAGTTTCGCATTTTTAAAACAATTATTCTATTTTTACATATTTATGATCTTCCAAGTCATTCGACCAGAAGCATTCGACTCATCATGCAGGACATTTTTAAGAATTTTCAATTTTGCAGTGAATTTACTTCATTAGTATCTTTAATCATTAATTTAATTGAATACAGCAAGATATTAGTTCAGACATGTCAACTTTGACATTTAATTAAGACTTACAAATATGAAGTACTTTTATAAGATTTCATATAATTTCAAAAGTTGTGCTTCAAAACAAACCATAAAATATATTTAAATGTTATATATATGTAAAACATATGCGAAAAGTATTTAAAAGGGTATTATATACTCGCATTATAGCTGTAACATTATTAAAAGATAATATTATTTATCTTTTTTAGTAGCTTTGTATGAGCTATATATAAATTGATTAGTTATCTCTAAATTTGGGGGGGGGGGGGTTGTACTACTTATCAGTAATAAAAGTTTTTTAAGGAATTTTATCTGTGAAGTTATAATGTATAGGGGAAATTCATCTTTAAAAATATAATAGGCACTTTTAAGTATATATAATTAAAAAATTTATGGATTAAATTATGTATTTAATTCAAATCTATTTATCAAAATTATTTGTTTAAAAATATTATGAAATTTCTTTTAGATTTATAAGAAGAGTATTTATTATGTTTCATATATTTTATGTGACCTTCAAGCATAAGGTTCGTCCTTATTTCTGTACTAAATCCTTATATACTCGTAAAATATGTAGATTACATTACTTATACTGTAGATTATCATGCAGTTAAATCTTCATCTTCATACAATTTTCATCATCAACTTACAATTAATGTAATTATCTCTACATAATTTGAAGAGATATTCAATAAATGGATTTAATAACAATATATTAATAAAAGTATTATTTTTGGATCTATTTACTCTTTTTGTTTTGAAGCATACTGTTATCGAATTTTCTTTTCATTCAGACTGCATATTTCTTAAATTATACATAATTTATTAAAAAAGATGCACCACCGCTTATTAAAAACTATTTTGAACGTAACATACATAATTTATTATTTAAAATAAGTATAATCGTAAAGTGTTAAAGTCACATATAGCTTAAAAATTTTATGGGGTTTTGAATTTAATATTAGTGTATAGGCAGTAATTAAGTACACCTCCCTTTCCGCCCACCACAAACTTAAATTAAGATCACACAAAAATATTTCTGACTTAACCAAAATCATTAACATTTCTGTTAAAGTAAACAATAACAATTACTTTTTATTAATGACTCATTAGTAGAATATTAGGTTGCACAAGAAGTACATGTTATAAATTGATCCCCTTTGTTACTTGATTCGCTACATGCATGTTTTATTCCTTCTCACTAACCATTTTTTCCATTATGGCTAACAAAACATAACTAATTTGCAATTCCATTACTTTTTTTCCTATCTCGAATCAGTAAATTATGTTTTAAGTATCAAGTAATTAATTTCATTGCTTATCAGTAGAGCCCCCTAAACGGGAATCCATTTTCGTGTAACGGCGTAAGAGTTCTTTCGCGCACTGTAAAACACCCATATTTTTGGTCTTTCTACGAACATAATAAATTCTCACAGACGCAAAAAACAACATCTAACATTCGCCTATCCACTAATAACAAGGGAAACTTACTTAATAAAATCCACTTAAAGGGCGATAATAACATTAAGAGAGCAGTTCTTAAATCAGCGCTACGTTACGAGCAAAAACTACTATCGTCGGCAGTTTCACTGACAGGACTTCCGTCTAGTATGCTATTATCAATTTATTTATTTACTTAGAGGGGCATTAGCGATGCAGGTAAGGGTATGATGAAAATAATTAGGTCTGCGAATCTATATTTAAGACGTATAATTTTTCTTCTTCTCTGAGGAGCTTATAAAGAAAGATGGTTTCTCTTATTCAAAAATGATTACAAGTTTCTTAATAAATTTGGATATTAAATATTTTTCCTCTTTGAAGATTAAAAATATTATCACACTTGTATATGACGGAATCATGTTTGGAAATTCTCGTTAATTTATTTACATGCTTTAGGAAGTTGTATTAATAAATTTTTATAAAATGTTCAATTGAGAAAGACATGATTTGTTTTGGTATAAAGCTATTTGATTACGAAGAAAGACAAATACACAGCATTTTTTTCATCAATAAAATAA
>BMAO01023630.1:0-143688 GCA_019973975.1 Trichonephila clavata
TTTGTTACGTATTGCTCAATCTTCGCTTTACCGCAGCTTTTCGCAGGAGAAAATATAAAGTCCAGATTCAGTTCACGATCTTTTTCTGATTCTGGGCCCACTCGCCACGCAAAGCTCATCACAGATTTCTTTCATCAGAAATTCAAACACTGTTGAGACTGCCCCATAGCTTCTTTCACTCATCTCGCAGAAGTCCCGGTCCCCTTCGAAACACAGGGAGAGTGTCGTTCACTCATCAATTAGTCCTGATTCATGAGATCACGCAGTTCGCATCCAGGACTTTCATTTGGATCCAAACCCCATTGGCTCTTCAGGGACAAAAGTCTGTCTCGACTGGGATTAGCTACGTCACCGCGCCCCGTAAACCATATGGAGAAACTTTTAATCGATCCGACACTTCGGCACGGATGATACACTCCCTGGTATTTCTTCGTTACAAAAACCCACACTCCTTTCCATTCATGATCCCACATGTGAGGGAACCAAAGAATGTGCGACCGTCAAAACAGGTGTGTCCCTTTTTTTGATCGTTGTTACAAAAATGCCATCCGGTGAATTCATTTACCTCTGTGTGTCTGAGAAGAAAGAGAGGAAAAACATCAAAAAGTTCAAGAGTCGACTGAACATATATTTCGCCCCAGAGAGTTAAACTTGAAAAGAGGGGTGACAACACACCCAACGATCTCACGCATCTCCCTTCTCCTCCTTTGAATTTTGCTCAAACTCCATCTCATTTGCAAACACCATCATCACTTAAGCCATTACGCCATTATTCTAAAATCATCAAATATACCTTTTCAATGTCTGACATTGTGAAAGATTATGAATTCCTGTACGACGAAACATCACTACCTTATCTTTAAGTCATTTCACAGAGATTCATTATCAGAAGAATTTAATCTAAAATTGAGAAATATTTCGTGGATACGACTTACGAAATTCTTCTATAATTATTTGCAAAGGATAATAATAATGGCTTCACTGGTCGTTTACCTGAAAGGCATATCGCTTAATTAAGTCTTTCCACCAATAGGAAATCAGTATGACGTCAAATGTACTATGATTTATTGGAATCTCCTTAAAACAAAGTGCTTCAGTTGCATCGATATATCTAATCTCTTATCTGATGTTGGACATTCTAGACAATGGTTATTATGCTTATTAATATAGGAAGTAATCTTGATGCCAGATTCATCCGGGATGAATTTCTGTCGAAATGATGGAATTAAAACGTTAGTATAGGATGTAAAATTGGTAAAATATTTCTAGATATTAAGACATTCTTAGGTTTAGCACATTTGGTTGCTTATTTCAACGACCACATTTCGTAACGAACATTACTTAGAAGTGATGATGTCAGTTCAGACTGGTAATAAATCAGTAATGGTATTATTATGTTTCATCGCATTCCATGTCGACTATGAATAGCTGTCTTGTTGCAAAGTATTATTATAATGAACAAAAATATATCGGTAAAAGTGTTCTGTAAGCACCAATTCTGAATTTAAATTTTCCGTATAAGAATATTTCTTGTAATTTTGAAGCTAGATTATCATGCGAATTTTCGACAACATTCCTGACAAATAATTAGAAAGGATATAACTAGAACATTTAATAACAATGTGTTGATGATATAATCTGTGAATTTTCAATATCAGCAATATACTTGTTAAAATATTACACACATGGAATTTTGTTCATAGAATTTCAAAATAAATGACATATTCACAGATTCAAGCAATATGACCATCAGAGCCTCATAAAATTTTATCGATTGAGTGCTGTCACGGAAGTTTCTAATGTGGTTTTCTAACTTATACTTTCTTCATAAACGCTTCGGCCTGGGCTTCAAAGAATTTTTGACCGTTTTAGGCATTTTGGGCCTCTCTTTAGATTGTTTTCAATACCTTGACGTGTTATCATGTCTGTTTACTGATTTTGGCATTCCATAAAATAATAGGAAAGAACACAATCAAGATGGTAGCCATTTTCAGGTAGTGGATGAAATTTATTTTATTCAAAGCTATCTTTATATTAATTTTATAGAATGACTGGCAGAACTTAGGTGAAAATGCTCTCGATAAGAAGTAACGCTTTCATTGACAATTGTTTGCAATTTTATTCTGATAAATTTTATTACCTGAATTTAGCCTCAGTTCAATAAAAAGGTTTCTAAGTCGAAACATTTCCGTTCATATTTATAACACCTGATAGCTAATTTGTTTTTGCAATTTGCTTTTACTCTTTATGTTTTTAAGTTAATATATTTATTCATTTTGCCAGTTGTGAACATGATCAAAACATAGCCATCCGATTATCCATGTTTGTATCTACCTTTTGCACATGAATACAAAGGCTGCCTCTTTCTTTCGCTTTCCTACGGTCTTAACGAATTGATTTATTCACTTTTTTTAGCCAATTTTTTTTGTTTGACGGATTGTCGATTGCGAGTTTGCAGTTTCTTTCCTAGATTTCTTTGAGGCAGAAGATTTTCTACAGTGGTAAATCATTTCAATTATTTTTTTTTTCTTTTTCACTAAGGACTTTCTTTCGTCCACATTTTTTTCCCTGTAGCTTTTGATTGTCAGCCAAATTTTTTTCTTTTGAAAGTTTAGATAGTAAACGAAGCAATGGATTCATTGCAGATCTTCTACTTTGCTGCAAACGGCGTTGAATGGTACGAGCGGACATCGAATGATGCGTAACAGATTGAATCTGTTATGTTCTCGTTCCTGATGTGGCTGCATGGTCCATCACTGTCATACGCACAATCCTCCTCTCATCATGGGTAGTGATACAACGAGATTGGTGTGATCGGTCCCGTAGCTTTGTCTTTTCCTCCAGCATCCAATGTTGACAGGTTGCATTAGAGTTGCTTGATTTCGTCCAACACGTTGACCGATTTCTCTGAAGCATAATCCGCAATCACTTTAGGCTACTATTCTTCCTCAATTGAATTCAGAAACTTGGTCAAAAGACGTTCGATGTCTTCCACGAAGCATAAATAAACAGCTTACACACGAAAAAAAACTTGGCGTACATCAAATCGCAAATCTGTTCTCCTCTTATATTGCACTTGGGGGGGGGGGCACGGTCGCCCGCGATGCGTGTCTGCGCTATAGTGCTCATGATTTGCACATTTCGTTGCCACCAACGCATGATATAACTTCCACATGATTTGCATGATTCCTTCAGGGTGTTGCATTTTGTGTGGCTAGCAGTGTGTAATTTTTTTATAAATCTGTTAAAAGTTAAACTCTATATTAGAATAAATTTTTAAGTTTAAGATAATAGTTAAACAACTGAACATGATTATATGTTTTTTTCAATGTTTGTAGTTTCAAGTATTTAATTTTCTTTTTAAAAAATTATGTTTTAAATTATTTTGATGGTATTAATAATTGAAAAATTTGCAAAAGGAATATACGAAATATTCTTATGAAGAACTATTCTTTTAAAACTTTCTAACTACCAATGTTCTTGAAAAAAGATAATTAGTTCATAAATTAATCGTCAAAAACATTAAGGCAACGATTTTTCCAAAATATTTAATCATCATTTCGTTCATTTTAATCTTATTAAATTATTTCTATCTTAAAATTTCCAAATAAAATTAAGTAAAATTTATAACCCCAGACGCGTGCAAAACGTAATTACTAATATAAGTAATTTTTGAGAATTTCGAAGGATTATTTTGCTTAAAAAATTCTACATCATTCGAATGCTCCATCCAGCTATCACACCGTACTCTTTCACTTCAACAAAATTCCAATTATTTTTAAAAATTCCAACGTATGGTTCTAAAACATGGACTCAACTAATAATGAATAATTCATTCAAGCATACTATTATTATGAGAAGAAAATATCATTTTTCTAAATATGTTCTGAATCCTTACAAAAGAAAAATATGGAATTTCTTTAAATTAATATTCTCTACAAATAAATTATTTACTTTCTCAAGAAAAATCAAAGGAAGACTTCAGCTGTTTAACGGAGCAAAATTATTAATTTAGCTATTGAAAAGGAAAACAAACTTGATTCTCATTATTGGGGCATTTACTTGTTTTTGAAAGACATTTCGACACATTCTGTAGATTAATAATTCACAAAAGATATGTGCCAAAGAATATATATGCTGAAGTAAAGACTTCCATTTGGAAGCCATTTTGAATAAGTGAACATAAAGTTAACCTTAAAATGTAGGTATATTTCTTTCTTCTTTAAGTCTGATCTATCATTTTTATATGCATACAACAAATGCATTCAAAAAATTACAAAATAAATAATATGGGATGGAAAAATTTAATTCTAAATTCGAAAACTTTCGGCTAAGTGGTTTATAGGTAGTAAGCACGCTTTATAAGCCTAATATTACGCGTTCTATCCCGATTGGAGTCGATAGATTTTTTGGATGCCAATACTGTAGACACGCATATCAAATGGTTATATGACATGTGTAAAAGATCCCATGAGTATCAATCTGTCTCTGGTACTCTCGCCAAAATTAAATCACAGCAATATATAGCATCCTACGAAAGCTCGAATTAAAATTAATTCAAGCTTCGAAATCTGGTAGCAACAGCATCTTTTAGAATAATTAAATACTACAAATGCCTGTGAATATTTTTTACCAAACAATAATTTAATTTGTATCAATTCACTCTTCCGGTAATAGTGGTTAGCGCCGTAGGGCATGGGTTCGATTCCTGGAGAAGGCATGGATGTTTGTAAATGTATAGTGCCTTTGCGGCATGGGGGTACTCTAAATAGCCGTCAAGCCACAAATCCTTTCGGGAGGTTGGTGGAAAGGGAAGAGAGGTGGGAGGACCCCAACTCCTAGAGTGTTCTCTCTCAAAACTGGGGTGGAACCGAGCCAAATCGTACTGTAACCTGTATGGTGCTCAAGGCTACGGTCCACGACAGGCGTAGATCTAGCCTCTTTCCATGATGAATTTCTTGGGACTGTATCTGACGCAGTCGAGATCAGGCGGCATAAGAAACAACAACCTTTGATTCAATATTTTTTAGTGTGCTTTGTTTTGTTTATGGAAATAATTAAAATCTTTGTTAAAAATCCTGTCTCCCATTTTCAATTTTCTTGAAAATATAGTGACGATTTATTTGTTTTTTCAAGTTATTTTTCTAAAATTAAGCTTTAAAAATATTGTAAGCATCACTAAGCACAAAAAATGAAAAATAGACGTTTTTCAATTCCCTAAAGCAGGGATCTACAAACAACCCCTTTCTCGAACTGGTACCGATCAATGTATCAAATAGTACTGGACCGCACAAGGAACATTTAATTATTTCTATTTTATTTACTGCGGTACATTTCTTTTCGGTTTGTAAGACGTTTTATGGAAATAACTTTATATTCCATGTTAAATCACTTAATATTCATTATTTTTTTTTGTAAAACTGTATTTTTTATTCCGAAGGCATTTTTGTATACAGTTAAATTAAAATTATCAAATCAAAAGATCCAAAATATAAAAAATGAAGACCCCCTCCTTCAGCGAGAGCTTATATTATATATCTTGTTCAAATTTCCATTCGTTAATAAAATACTTTTTCCTATTCATCCATTCAAGTTCAAATGAACTTTTTAAAACTTGTAGTGGAACACACAGTACGTTAATAAAGTTTTTCAAAAATAAATTATTAATTAATTTCAAAAAAATGATTTTTGAGAGTAAAAAACAAAAATAATATCCCAACATCATATATAGAAAGGAAAATCATTCGGTGCGTCCCTGTTGGGCAATGGATAGCGCTTTGAACCACTAATCCAAGGAACCGTCATGGGTTCGAATCTAACTAGGTAAAGTCTAATTTCTAAGAATGTGATTATGTTTTTACTATGCTAGTTTATTAGAATAATTAAATTTAATTAATGAATAAATAGTAACAAACAAACAAAAATAGTCCAACAACATATACAGAAAAGAAAATTGAAAATAGCTTTCTATTTTGTCACTTAATATTGTGATTCTGTCGTATGTATGTACATATATTTACATTAATTGTAACTATTTAACAAAGAGCAACTAAAATAAAATGTTTCTTTGTTGACCTAAGTAGGAATTGACTTAATTTTTTTTATATTACTTGTTAAAATTTTCTTAATTTGAAAATTGTGAGATGCGAACAATCAGACCAAAATATTCTTAAATATTTCTTTTTCAGTCTTTCAGATTCTTTTTATATTGTATTAAAATATATACAATAATTAAGATTTATAAATGCTGTTTATACAATTAATGTTACTTATAAGAATGATGTTACAAAGAATAATACTGTGTTCACGATCTCAAAATACCTGCCATTTAGAATTCTCAAGATATAACTGGTGAAATTTTTTCATACTTATTAAATCTAAATCAAATCATAAAACTTTTATTCACGTCACTAGACCTAGTTTGAAAATGACAAGTTTCGTCTACAAAAATACTCGCGGTGTCTTTGGTATGATTTCAATTTAATTTACGTCACAATATAAAGCAAAACGATGGCAGTAATTTGGAATTTTGCTTTAATGCTTTGAGTGTGACGCGTAACATCTGAACCGATGATTAAGTAATTGGATTCGCTCCCTAGCGTCACCGTTTTTCATATAGGCATGCGTATGCGGTATGTTGGGAGAACGGGGGAGGGGAGAGAATTGACACAAATAAAAGCAATTATTTCTCTGAAAAAAGTAGAGCCTTCGCAAACATCGTCGAGTTCATTTTAATGCATTCCAAAATCTTCGGAATAGTATTCCTGATAACAGCGCAAAAGAAATAATCGTAATTCAGAAAGACGTATTTATACGTCCTGGGCACTTTACGAACAGGTTGAGCGAAACGGTTATACACGCCGGTGGCAGTCAAAGTTTAATAAAAAAACAATCAATCATTCAGTAATGTTAAGAGTATAAATATAAATGGATTCCATGCTTTTTTTTTTTTGCAAATTAATTTATCTCGAGAATTCTACAGAATTATTATTTATGTATAAAGGTATCCGAGTAACCTAAAATTGTAAATATTGCTAAAAATTGACAAATTTTTACGATTTTATTTTATAAGCCATCTTGTTAGTTTTATAAAAATACCAAGTTTATTATTTTCCATTCATTAGAACAAAAACTACAAGTGTTTTAGTAAAAGTAGATGCCACTACTTCAAGCAAAATGTCAAACTTGAAAATGCATTTTTTTCAAAATATGTTTTTTTGAAAATGCTCAAACGGGGACAGCAATTGCTGAAAAAAAGTTTTGAAAATAATTAACTTAAATTTTTTGTGTATGTGTTCTGTATAATAGTAGAAGTGTTTTAATCTTCGATTTATCAATCACTGTTTTATTACAAAATTCACAGTCCCCTATGCGAATATAATCACTGTTTCTATACGCAATTTCATATAATAAGTAAGATAAAGTGCTCTAGTTAATTGTAAAAATTAAAATATATCTTGTCCTCAAGGTCATTTAAAAAAGGAATAGCAAAACAACACATCTAAATTGAAAAAATGTAAATTCGTTCGTGAACTTTTTGTACAAATTGAGCCCCGTTTATATAATTTTTTGTAAATTTTAACCAATTTTTTCCCATGTTAAGAATAATAATTTCTTTTTCTCTTCTTAATTTTAGTATATTTTTTTTAAATCTAAAAACCGCAAAAAAATCTCCATATCTCCATTTTTAAAAAAAAAGTTGTTACAAGTAGTCGGACCCCTTAAGCTACGGATAATTATTTTTATGCTATTATGTACGGCCCACACACACACAGAGAGAGAGAGAGAGAGAGAGAAATATATAATTAATGTTCCTTTAAGAGTAAAGTTAAACAGAACTATATCTGTGGAATTAAAATGGATAATGTTTTTAAATTGGTTTATGTCCTTCAATTGTGTACACAAATAAAAAAAAACGACATTTCATACTCTTTTATTCATACATTTAATGCAAACATATATTTGAGCATATTTATTTGCGTACAAATATTATTTTTATACATTTATTTATATTTCAATATTTACCTCTGTGCTATGATGCCCCCAAGGAACATAAGTAGGTAAAAAGGAATTAACAGCAAATACAATATAAATTAATCCTGTTTTAATGGTAGATTTACGTTGAGTAAAATGCTACAAGGTCATAATTTATCAAGCGATTTAAAAGATAGGCTAAATTAAATACATCAAAAAATATATTTTTTATTTGAAATTTTCCCCTGTTAAAAAATGTTATGTTTTGCTTGTATGGGTATTGTATATTTGTAGAATTCTTCAAAATTATGTAGGTTTTATTAAAACTCGTAGGAGCTATAAAGAAATAAAATATAAATTGGTTGAATCGATTCATTCGGTAAATGGTGGTTAGTCCATAACATTAAATTAATGTACTCATTGTATTTTTAAATAAAAATAAACAAATTGTTGTTATTATTATAAAACAAAATGTTTAATACCGTAATTTTAGATAAGATCATTGAATAAACACGTACAATAAAAACGAATTCTATAAAAAAAATTTCTTTTTTTAAAGTTTTTTTAAAATATTTTCTAATTACCGCTTATTTTAAAAGCATGTTTTTGTCGATTAAACACCAAAAATAGATTTATAATATGTATTTTAAATAATAAAATTAGTATAACAAATTTAATGCCAAAACGTTAACTCCCTTCTTCTCATATAGAATTTATAATTAAATAAACAATATTAATTTTTTTTATAAATAATGTTATAATTATTATTCCCTTGGCTACAGATAAAAATAATTATGAGAAAACTGTGTAGGGTAACTTAGAAAATTATAATTTATACCAAGATGATCTAATTACTCGTGCATTTAAAATATGAATACTTCTAACAAATATATAAAACTCCTTTTAAGGATCAGGTACTCTGGAAGAGAACCTTCATATTTATAGAAAATGATGAATCAATTTTTTCATTTTTTGCATCATGATACTTTTAGAATTTTATCATTGATATACATTTATATAAATTTGAACTGAAATAGCACTATATATTTTTTAAATTAACTTAAAAGGAAATATAAAAAGAATTTTACACATGTGCTTCCAAAATTCAACAGTATAAAAAGTACTATACTTAATTTTTTATTCAATACACATGCATAACTACATGTTAAATAAAGAAAATCAAATAAATATTCAAACAATTTAAACTTCGAATGAATATTTTAAGATTAATGTAATTGAGATTTAATGGAATTAAAGCATTTCAGTTGCATACATCGGTTTAAACTTTTGTTCATTTTTGAAATGCTACTATTCGGGATTTTTCTTATTTCAACAAGCAAAGATTAAAAATTTATTAAGCATTTCTATCAAAATAGATACGAATATATTTTTCTCAAATGTAATTTGCTACGCTTAAGAGGACACAGTATGATCGAATCGACAAAAATCGGTAAAAATTAATCTAATTTTTTTAGCCTTAATTATTATTTACATACTTTTCTATAACTTCACAAAATGTAAAAGTTCTAAAATTAAAAAACATAGAATTATGATACCTTTTATGTTCGTTTTTATTCACATACACAATCTATGAAAAATAAAAACTTTAAACTTACTTACCTCAGAGAGATAAAATAACTAGTTTGTCTTCGTTTAAAATGATGAGGCTTTTTTTCTATTGTGTCTAATATTTTGATATTTTTTACCTATTGCTAAAAGTTGGTATGCATTTTTGAATCAAAGCAATATTTATTTCTTAAAAAATAATTGAAATAAGAATTTACACATTTTTTTAAGGAATTTTTAATAAGCATTCATAAAAAGAAGCATAGTACAAATACCAATCATGTTATCCAAAAGCCCATACCAACTTTTGTCATACATAGTTTGAGGTACTTGTAAATCAAACTTCATGCGTGTACGTAATTTATTGTAGGTGGCGAAGCATTTCAAAATCACTTTACAGATTTAAAGTTTTTCCTTAAAAAATTAAATGACTAGCTTTTTATGAAATTTTGAGCACAAAATTTGTTTTATATAGTATACACTCGGGTGAGCATTACGTAGAGCACGATCGACCAGTGGACCGCCAACAAAATTTGGAATGACCACCTGAAGATTAGCCGTTAGTATTTGTATACGGAAATATTCAAGATTGGCTGACAGTACGCAAACTAAGTCTTCTAGGGACCGTAACTACGAGAATTAACTTTAGATTGAAATGTTTTATTTTTTTTAATGTATTTTGAATTGTTTGATGATAAATGCATCATTAGATATTATTATATTTGTGTCTATTATTATCATTTTTGTATTTTGCGTTTTGCTCTTTAAATGTGGTTTCAAAAAAGTGAGTTTTTTTATTTTATTTACGCAGGTAAGTACATCTATTCCGTATTTATTATTAAGTTATAATAAATATTGTTGACTTTGTCCTTAACTCACCACACCTACGACCCTGGGAAGTGGGGGGCTCAGGTGTCGTCCGCGTCACTTGGCCATGGTTCAAAATTACGCGGACCATCCCCAAAAGCTCTCGTGTAGCTGAACAATGAGACGTTAATATTCACTCACTCACTCACTCACACAGTGGGGGCACTCGTAAATTTTTCAAAGGGTGTGCGCTGTGATCCAGGGTCAAATGTGTACCATTCTCATATCTTACCCCAAAACGCTGCCAAACATTTTTTTTTTCATTTTGTAGATTGTCAGGAACAAAGAACAGCAAGAAATAAATTATTGAATAAATAATTAGCTTTAATTGATAAAAGAATTATTAATGATACATATTTAATTAAATGTCCTGTTCTATATACGTGGGATAGTAATCGACCAAAAAATAAATCACGGGCTGTGGAGGAGGGTCCGGACCCATGGACCCTCCTCCCCCTTTGTCTTTGCCACTGAAAAAATTAGAAGTAGGCTGTACCCTGGAAAAGTCTGTTCACCCCTGGTATCCACACATAGGAGGCAACCAAAAAAATTTTGAAAATCCTTAAATTAAAATTTTTTGCTTAAATCGTTCCATGTTCCCTTAAAAGAACATTCCTATCAAAAAAAATTTTGAGAGAAAAATATATAAATCCCAAATTTTTAAAACAGTGTTTCTCTAACTTGCAATATTCGTAACCCAATTTTTAATCACAATTTTCACAGCCCCCCCCCATACAATAACAATATATTGAATACAATAATAATGTACTTCAACGTAAAGCAGCAATACGACCTTCATTATAAACTGTACTAATTACCAAGATAAGTATTAAATTTATATATGCTTCTTTTAAGAAATAGGTATTTTATGAAATTTACTTTTAAGTAATAGGATAAGTGCTATGCTTGTATAACAGTTAATAGGATAAGAAGTATTTTGTTAGTATTGATAAGTGTGTTAATTAACAAATTCATTGTACAGTACCGTGCGTGAAAAACTTATAAGTACACTGCTGGCCACCGTAAATGCAACACCCCGAAGGAAGCACGCAAATAACATGAAATTTACAACATGCTTTAGCGGAGGTGAGATATGCAAATGATTAGAATTTCAGCGCAGACACACATCACGCACGTCTGTGGCGAAACCTGAAAGCGCTATTTAAGGCTTGGAGATTTCGACGATTTCAAGTTCGGCAATTGTGTTTTTCTTGTGGTTTTTTCAAAAAACGATCAATTATGTCTTGTAGAAAATAGCAATCAGCTTTTGATCAAGTATCCGAGTTCGACAAAGGAAGGATAGTGGCCTACTGAGAGTGTGGATTATCTTTCAGGGGAATCGGTGGTCGTGTTGGACGAAACCAAACAACTGTAATGCGAATATGTGATCGTTGGGTGCAGGAGCGTACGACGGACGACGTGGTCGATCGCATCCACCTCAGTGCACCACTTCGCATGAGGACAGGCAAATTGTGCGCATGGCAGTGACGGATCACTCAGTCACATCACGAACTATAGCACAACACATTGAGTCTGTAACGCATCATTCAGTTTCTGCGCGTACCATTCAACGCCGTTTACAGCAGAGTGGTATGTCCTCAAGACGTCCATTGCTTGGTCTACCCTTCACGCAGAACCACAGACGTCTCCGCCGCCAATGGTGCGATGAAAGAAGGATGTGGGCGGCAGAATGGAATGAAGTTGTCTTTACTGACGAATCTCGCATCTGTCTGCAACACCACGATGGTCGGATTCGAGTCTGGAGACACCGTGGAGAGAGGATCATGAACCGCTTCTTTATCCACTGCCACACTGGTCCTGCATCGAGTATTATGGTATGGGGCGGTATTGGATATTACTCTCGCACTCCTCTAGTACTCATTGCCGATACTTTAAACAGCCAGTGCTACATCTCTGAGGTGTTGGAGCCAGTTGTCCTTCCTTACCTTCAGGGCTTGACCACAGCCATATTTCTACAGGATAATGCGCGACCACACATGGCACGCACTTTCCAAAGGTTCTTCGTCAATCACACCAGATTGAATTGCTTCCCTGGCCGGCTTGCTCTCAGGATCTTTCGCCAATAGAATACATGTGGTCCATGGTTGCTCAACGATTGACATAGATTACACCCCTAACTGCCACACCAGATCAACTATGGCAACGTGTGGAAGCTGCTTGGTCTGCTGTACCCCAATAACACATCCAAATTCCGATTGAATCAATGCCGAGGCGTGTGGCAGCGGTGATCTCGAACAATGGCGGCTACTCTGGCTACTGATTCTGGCAGGAACCACACTTCACAGAAGTCTATAAATTTAATCATTTGATACTTGGTCAACATGTTATCTACAAAATAAATTTTGTTGTGCTATCTCTTGTCTTTCTTGGTGTTGCATTTACGGTGGCCAGCAGTGTATTATGTATTATATAAGCATAGGTGTGAATTTTACTTTTTTTGTATGTCAGAATGCATATTTTGTTTCGCCTCCTTTAAGTTAATAATTTTTAAAATGATCTTTTCTTTTTGAGTTTTCGATAAACTCGTGCCCCCCTTGTAGGTTATCACGCATCCCTGGGGGTGCATTGCCCAGTTTGAGAAAGGCCAGGATATAGGATACCAGAAATTAATAATTTCCCCTTAATTTAAGAAAACATAACAACATATTGTATTATCTGCAAAAAAATTAAATATTCAAAATTGTTTCTTATACTAAGCAATTCTGAAAATAAAAAAAGCATGCCTCACAGATACATATGGATGCATAAAATGAAATTGATTTATAAATCTTACCGAATATTCGATTATAAATTATGGGGCTCCTCACACATAAAGTTTAAATAAATATTTACCAGCAATATACCCAGATTCACAAACGTTAAATAAATTAATTTAATCCATAATTTTAAAAAATAAGCTCCTCAAATTAATAAACCTAAACTTCAAACAAACAAAAAAATTCGAAAGTTTTGAAAACTCACTTGAACTATTGCTTCTAGAACGATAATATCCAAAGCAAGCAACTCAAATATTTTTAAATCCCGTCAAACGTTAAAATAAAATGAAGTGAAATGAAATGAAATAAGTAAAAACTCTAGGGAGAAAATTCAAATTCTTCGAAGAATGCAATTTCGAATTCAAAACCTTGCTTATTTTCTCCACACATTTGGCGGTCGAAACTTTAGCAAAGAAAATGACAGAAAACAAGATTAGTTTCCGCCGTTGCTACTGCTTCTTTATTAATTTTCCCAGTCCAATTTCTGCGAAAAAGAATGGTGAGAGTAGAAAAGCAGAAGGGAGGTTAAAGAGGGGGGAGACTAAATCTCAGAGCTTTACCCAAGGTCTCCAAACGGTCGTGTTGACACCACACATTTTTAATCGTTACGAGACGCATATATTAACTGCAACCACGGAAAAGTTTATTTATTCAAAGTTTTCTAGGACGGGTGTTCCTGGGTTGAAAAATGCATTCGAAATGTTCGCTGTAACCTTGATATGACTGGAGGGGGTTCACATTTCCGTGTTTAATAGAACTTAGAACGATTTGTTTGTGCATTATATTTACTCTTTGCTATCATGTGTTACGTACGGTTTGACATCTCCGTATTGACAAAGATTTCAAGCGAAAAGGAAAACAGTTTTCGGTATTAGAAGTCGAGGGAAGTAGTCTTGGATTATCAAACGATATACGGAACGAGTTTTTGAAATGAAAATTTAATTTATGACTGAATAAACATTATTTACATTCAGATTAGTTATTATTTCAAATAATATTCTCTTGATGTTAATAAAGTTTGAGCTTTTGGAATGTTTAGTGAGTATTAATTCAAGTTCGAAATTATAAATTAAGAAAAGTGAAATACAAAACAATATGAAAAATAGCATGCGTTTTTCAACATTTAAAGACAAGGACGTGTTTTTTTTAAAATTCCTACTATTAGTTCATACTCTCCTTATATATATTTATATATATTGTTCAAATTTCCAATCACTAATAAAATACCTTTTATTCATCCACTCAAGTTGAAATACATCTTTTAAACCTTGTAGTGGATGACCCTTGATTTTAATAAACTTTTTTAAACATGAATTCATTAATTCAATTTAAGTAGTTAATAATAGTTTAAGAGATATATTTAAGTTGAGGTTATTCCTCTAGATCATAGGTTCCCAAACTTTTTTTTGAACTTTTCTTGTGAATATTTCGATACCGCCCCCTCCCACTCTAGAGAAAAAAGAGTGTACATATTACATGGTGAAATCAAGAGTTAAATTTTAAAGAATATTCTATTTCTAATAAAATATATTTTTTAATTTAATTTGTTTCTAATGCTCACATTTTTTTTACCTGTGAATATTTGAAATAGTTATTGCCACAAATATATTTAAATGTGTAATGTATACTTTAGTCATAGGATATTGTTGGAATTGAAACGTGCTACTGAATTTCTTCTTCCTTTAAACGAGTGGAATATGAAGAGATTTAGCTCACCTGCTATAAAGACAGGCAGGGATTTGGATGATACGACGTAATTCGTAATAAACTATTGCTTTCAAAATAAATATAAATTGACAGTTTCGCCTTTATAGAATCAAGCGTTAATTCCTGGTTAACATATTTAATTATGTTTCTTGGATACTATACGTAATGAAATGAAGCGGATGAAACATGTTTCCTACTGCTCACAGACAAAGACAACACGTGCACTACAGAAATTAAAATGTACTTTATCATTCAATTTAATGTAGGTCTAAATGTAGTGCAATCTTTTAGTTTTTATCCACTTCCCGTACTACCGAAATATGTGAATTTTCGTACATGTGATATAGAAATTATTTAAGTACAATGTAAACAGTATTAAAGTTTACTCTCTTTTGTTAATACATAATCAGCGTGTTTTTTTTTGACTCTTTTTTTAAGACTATACTTGGTTTCTACTCCCCTGAAAGCTTCAAACGCCCACCAGGGGGCGTTATCACCTACATTCAGAACATATGCTCTAGATTGTAGCACCATCGGATAAAACAGCTTTGTGATTAAAATTTGAGATTAACCTGAGTAATTATATGCTAGTTAGAAGTCAGCATTCGTTTTACACTGGTTTTAAGAAGATAAATTCTTACCTTTTTTCTTTAACTTGTATTAAAAAATGTAATTACAACTTTAATGTGGTTAAAAAGTTTTTAATGTTAATTTAAAAGGTGCTTTTCCCCTTAATATTGAGATTCTGCCATATGTATATACGTATTTAAAATTTATATATATATAATTATAATTATTTAAGAAAAATTAACGAAAATAAAATTTTTCTTTGTCGACATACGTAGGAATTGATTAAAAAAATTAATATTACTTGTTTTAATTCAGTTTGAAAAAGTCATTAAGTTCAATCCCATAAAGGATACATTTTGTTTCGAATAAACCACTTAAAAATTTTGAAGGAATGATTATTAATAAAAAATTATATGGCTACCCGTTAATGAATTATTATTGTTGTTGATGTATTCTAAGTTAGAACATTTTATCTTAAATGTTGAATTAGTTTCTTACATCATTATAGCAAGTAATTTAGAATATTGTTTTAAATGCTACAAACTTTAAAACCTTTTAAGCAAATAAAAAAATTAGGATAGTTAAAAAATTCTGAGCATATGTTTTTCATTCAGAGAAATTAACTCAAACATAAATTCGCTTTGAAAATTTTTTACGCCTCCTTACTGTTGCTCTATATGCTTAGAAAAAAACCTGTAAATGTATGAAAAGTCTTTTAAAAATAGTTTATACAAGTACGAAGTAAGCCATAAAATGTTTATAGGCTTTAGTGTGATAACTGAGGTGAGCAGTTATCACATAAATTGGAAAATATAGTTTGATATTAATTTCCAAAAATATGTGCTACCTTTACAATTAACTGCTTATATTTTTAAAATTACGATTGATTTATAGTCAAAATTATAAGTAAATTTGCTTTTCGAAATGAGTAGAATTTCGAAACATCTTCTATCTATCTAAAATTGAAAATAAAGTCATATTCAAGAATAAAGCTTTTCAATAAAACATATATTCATAATTATTATTACTAATAAAACAAATAAATAAAACTAAAACTGTTTAAAATAATACGATTTTAGGAAAGACATATCTAATATGAGGATAATATAATCATGAAAGAAATTTTAAAAAAATATATAGTTTAAAAAACAAAAAACACCCTTTTATTGTCATATACCCTTTTATTTTTAATCGAATTAAGTTGTAACTTAATCTTTTAGTCGCTAAATCTGGAATGAGTCACCAAATCTGGGAATGGGATCTGAAATTAGGCACCGGATGTGGATGGGATCTGAAAAAGGGAAATCGTTTATCCTGATGATCCTAATCAGGACAATGGAACAAAATTATGAAATTTTTGTATTCTCATCGGTCCAGGACAAGTGAGCAAAATTTCGAGTTAATCTGACCTTTTAAAATGAATAAAAATTTCGTTTTGTTTCCCATGTGATTAGGATAACCCAGGGCTTTGATTTATTTAAAATTCCTAGAAGCAAATGATAGCTGAATAACTTACACATGCATTTTCCGGAGCATTTAGGGCTGACCAGTTCTTCCTCAACCCCCTCGGTTAATAATAATTATTACTATTTTTCATCACTTAACCACGTGTGATTATCTCATCCCTCTATTATTTTTACCAATATATTCCCTTATCTGAAAGTTTGTAGAGAGGTTCTTCCACCTCCTTTAAAGACCTATACTTGTTTCGAAAGGAAGCATTATGGTCGCACTTTCTTTGTAAAATTACGTTAATAATGTCATTTTCCTCCTCTGCTTGGTTAGACATTTTTTTTTCATTTGTTACTTACATTTTATTTTTTCCAGTTATATTTTATTATTATATAGGTTTTTCCGAAATTACAAATTTTCTTTTCTTATTTTCTCAAGTTATGAGATATATATAATACGTTTTGATGAAATACATGTATCATTTTCTTTGTCTGACTTTTTATGAGTTTGTGGTGTGTTCTCTGGAATTTTATTAGAATTGCACAAACTTATTTTGTATATTAATATATTTCTTTTTTAACTGCATTCATATAATCTGTATAATATTATATCGGAATAAATTTCGCTTTTTATTTTTAAAACAATTAATTAATACGAGAACAGTTACACTTTGAAATTGATAAAACTAAATGAAATTAAATGATTGATGATTGAATTGCATCAATATTACTACCGCATTCATCATTGTAATTTTAATTTAGACATAATTCATATTCATTATTTAATTTCTATAACGCATCAATAAGAAATCTTCTTCATTAAAGTACTTCATGATGAAAAATGCCTCACTTTTGATGCATTTTGAATTTACTTATAATAGTTAAAATTTAATTTCACGTGATTGTAAAATTTCTGCAGCACTATTGACAAATTTAGAAGAAAATAGGAAATATGATTCAAAATAATAAGCGAGATTTATTATTTAAATGTATGTTTATGAAAGTTTCCGTCGTTTTAAAAAAGTTTCAGAAATAGTAATTTGGATGTTGACAGTCAACAAGATGGACAGCGCAAAATCTAAATTACTTTAATTTAAATTCTGCATTTTGTTAATTACTTTCGAACAAAAATTTTAACGTAATCACCAGCTTAAGAACAATTTTCGTCAGTGTCATGAACAGATAGAGACGGGAAGTTACTGACAGTTAGTTCATTTCCAAGTTAATTATGAAAATAATTAATTAATTCATAAAATTAATGGATGAGAAGTTAACGTGGGACTTTAGCATGCATGTGTTTTAAAGATCATCTGTTATAAATCATGCTCAAAAGTTCAAATAAGAAACGTTTAAGAATATAATTATTCTTATACTTTAATTTTAATTCTGTTATTTTTCAAATTGACTAATTAATTGTTTCCATGGCCGTGGGATATATTAACAGGAAGACAGCTAATTCAATGTACAGTAGAACGTCGCTTATCCGAATCAATTGGGACCGGACACCGTTCGGATACGTGATTCTTCGGATAACCGAAAACTGAATGCGATCCATGCAGTATGTGGAACCAGACACTATACGAATATTGAAAATCATCACATGCGGGAAACGTGATTGAAGAAAAAACAAAATAGGTGCAAAATGTCGCAATTTTACCTTGATTGTGGAAAATAATCACTTATTTTTTGCTGTATGGTCTCTGATTCTTTTGAGCAGCAGTAGGACAACAGTCTGATTGTTGTTCGTACCACTCCATAGCTGCCTTTAACGCAAAAAACGCTTCAGCATTTGAGGGACCCTTTCTACTTTATTTGTTGTTGTTGTCCTCGTCTTCACCCTTTTCATCTTCGACAGGGTCGGATTCTTCTTGCACGGACGTCACAATCTCGTCCTCATTTAGCATTTGAAATCCAGTCTTCTGCATCGCATGCCATCCTAATTTCTACATCAACGAAACTCAACAAAAAAGCACGTACACCCCCCCTCACTTGGAAACAAACTGACCTAATATTCAGCGCAGATGTTTACCAAATCACACAACTGAAATTCCCCAAATATCCCTCACCTTAGATTTTCCCGTCACTTTCGGCCTCATACGAAACAACTGTTGAGCATTGTACTGTTCGAAAGCGTATCCGGACGTAAGTCCGGATATTTGACACTCCGGATAATAAACGTTCGGATAAACGACATTCTACTGTATTACGAAAAATTTCAGAATCTAAAGGCTGAAAGCCTTGCGTTTGCGAATGGTTTGTATTTTAGATATTAGTGTAACGAACTGCATGCGAGCTCCTCAAGACAAACTCTATTCCCTGTTGGTTTTTCAAAACAAATAAAGGGAAATTGTAATTCATATTGGGATAATTCCGTGTACAGTTTGTTTTCAATCTATTAAAGTGAGACTTCAGCTCGCACTGATGGGAGAAAGTGCTCTTTGTGTTACAACGGTATAGCTCCTTTCCTTTTCTATAGAGGGCTGGGTGTTGATCGAAAAATAATTAAACCTACGGTTCAATTCGTCAACTTTATAACCAATTCTAGACAGTATTCCAGAATGCTAGATGGCTATGGGACCAAAGATGGCTCTAGCAGTATTGCCGCCCCTCTCTCCAAAACATAAAATTTTAATTAAAAAAGATAAATTGTTCACATAAATATGCACTTGTATAGGTATTATATTAAGTCTAAAAAAATTCCAAATAATTCGAAATTAAGGACATAATTGTTGTTATTTCAAACTAGTAAAATGTAAGAGAAGGAATCGTCCATTTCAGCTGTCCAATTTATTCGAAAAACAGTCTACTGATGCTGGGGATCACAAGTGTTCGTTTTAACTTATAGTAATTACACCCAAGCAGTGGCGTAACGTATAACCCCGTCACCCACACAGTGGGGATCTAGGGTTCCAGGAAGCCCAAAGCCTGAATGACACCAAGTATATATGATCTTACAATTCTTTGTAACATCCGGCTTGGGGCTCAAACCCTGACTTAGCAGGGAAGCCTGATTGTTCTCCGTTACGCCACCGCCCTCAAGACTAAAATAAAACATCTCCTACGGCTCTCTATCCACCAAAACCTTTTATTACCTCTCGTAAGAGTGAAAGGAATGTGTCCGTTGTGACGTCATTCCGGGATGGGAAGAAAGTTACTAGTGAAAGATGTGTAAACATATTAAATTTCATGGTTTAAAATATACTCCCTCCTCGTTATAACATAAAAGTTTCAACATAAAAGAAAACTGTCATTAAACATACAGAGTGCAAACTAAGGAAAAAAGATACGTTAAAAGAAATACCAAATTCACACTCAAGAATATTTTAGAAAATATATAAAAAATTTTGTTACAAAAAAAATTCAAAATTGATCCAAATGACCCCCCAGGCAGGGGCCGGTTTGTCCGGCCCTAGTAGCCACTCCTGATGGGACTAATCTGAAGTACTTCTGTTACGTCCCAGTTGAAGTTCGTGTTTAGGGGTTCGAGAAAAGATCATCTATAGTAATTAAAACAAAATTTTATTATTACTTTCACTTTATGACGCTACACAACTAAAGGGAGAGAAGGCACTAAAACTTTAAACCCGGGAGAGCAATCACATAGGATTAATATAATTATCATATAAAAACTCACTTATCTTATAATTGGAACACTTTTGACACCCTTATTGAATTCTCTATAGATAACTTGCTTAACTATACGATCCTCATGTCATAATCTTATTCACGATTCAATCTCCTTTAATCACCATTGTCTACTGTAATACAAACACTTAAATAGAAGTTCTCTTTAGCAAAAATCGCGTTTTCTTCACTGAGCGGGTTTTTCAACTGAGAGAGAGAGAGAGAGAAATCACACTTAAAGATTAATTTTGCCCAAGAGGTTTCAGTCCAGTTTTTTAGTTTTCATCATGCTTGTGATCGCTTTGGGATATTTTTAAAAAGTTAGAAAACACTGGAACAGAGCTAACGTCTGGATGATGAATTTTGATGGAGAGGCAGTCGGAAGATTGGAGACAGGTCAATCTTAAGTGGAGGTAATAAGATGATCCAATGTGCCCCGAAATATTTTTTATTGTGAAATCAGTTCAAGGAAACCGGAACATTATCCAGAAGTCGAGTAACAAGGCTTCCAAGAGCCCCGCCACAATCTGAGACGACCACAACATGGCTTTGATTGGAAATATTAGTTGGAAAATGACAACTATTTAACTCACAAATAAACTTTCTCCTTCTAGTTATTCAGTTTGGAAGTATGCTGTGTTTATCAAAGGCGTGATGAGGAGCCAGGATACGAATGGTTGACCTCCTATTGACTAAAAGTCACAGTAGAGTTCACATGTCATGGGGTAGACTTCCTTGGCCATAGAATATTCAGCCTGAATTCCTTCTAAATTCAGTCTGAAAATCAATTTAAGCACAGATCTTCGAGTCTTTCAGTGAGTCTCCAAAACTAATCTGAAGTATAGGAATGAAACCTTAAGGCTTTTTCAAAGAGTGTTGGAACATAATTCATTTTAATGGACGATAATGTGCATCCAAATAGGGCACCCGATGAATATTTTGAGACTGATTAAGAGGACTGCGAAAGGATGGAGTTTCCAACCAGATCTCATGAGCTGAATACCATAATATATGCCTGAGATGCTCTAGACAGAACAAATGCAGCTTGACTGTCCCCTCCCAGAACACTCCTAGAGCTAATAAATGCCTTAGGAGAGGAAAATGATTTATTGTTCTAAGATCTCATAAACATTCTCGTAAATTACATGAAAAAATGCTGCGAGAACAACACTGCTGAATATCTCTTTCTTCTCTCTCCCTCTCAAGGGCGATCACATCTTATATCAAAACCTCCGTAAGTGCACATTAAGCTTATCAAAACTGTGACAGATCTATACGCGTCTATAACTAACCCCTTGGGGACTTTTCTGGGGAAACATTTTTACCAACCAACTTTCACCGAAGGAAGAAAACGTGATTATGCAAATTAAGTATATTATATAAATTCTGTATTCGCGAGTTATACAGTAAGTTGGTGAGTGGAGGATCGTGAAATTATCAAGTGCAAATCTAAGTTTATAAAAGTGTCCATTGAAGAATTCCAATAGAGGATCACTCGGAGGTGATCGAATCCAGTTAAAGATTACCGTTCAAGGCCTCATTAGTAGGACTTCATAATAGTACAGGTATCGTGATCCTTATATAAATAGAAGTTTAGCTTATTAGTGCGTGGCGTAATTGATATTGAACTTGTATAAGTTATCGTGGAATCAGTTGAGGGTCCGTATCATTATCCCCAGGCTAACGAGCCTCACCTTCGCGCTCTGCTATCTGATCATTATTCTTAAATAGATTATTGTTGAGCTTGATTGATGTTTTGTGACAATAAAATAATCAGATTGAATCATGTCGACTGCTTATTCAGTTCTTCCCACATATCTAGCTGAGTCCGAGAGTAGACAAGGGGGATTAGAGGGAATCAGGAATCGACAAGCATTACAAGAGTGATCATATCTCATATCAAAACCTCCATAAGTGAATTAAGCTTATCAAAACTTTAAAAGAAAAACAAAAGTATTTATTCCATATAAACATATAAATACATTATCAAGCTTATATATGCAATTAAAGGTGGAAAATTGGTGCATTTTTATTTGTTAAACAAAAATTCAAATCCTTTATGCTTACAAAGGGGAAAACACTAGTACTTAACATTTAGTACTTTTTTTAAGGAATGTTTCAGAGCCTGTTATAAATTCCAAAACGACCAAGAACCCAACATGGCATTATCTGAAAGGCAATAAAATCTTAGAAGACAAATGGCTTCTGCCGCAATAAGCTATTTGTATCAGCTGGGCTTTTTCAGTAAATCTTGTTCACCATTATATTCACTTACGTTTGCTAAGCCTTTCAAATGACATCATCTAACAGAAAATCAATAGCAAGAACATTGGATAAGACATTAATCTGACGATTAAGATTTCTTTTCTCCTTCCGAAACAAGCAATACGGTTACCTGAAATGTGAGCACATGTTTTATCCAGAAATTTATCACCTAATTCTTACTAGACATTGAAAGGACGACATTTATTCCAGGGTCACCTTTTTTTCTATTGTTTTAATGGGAGTTGTATTTTATTACGTCTAGGTCTGGGACTAACTGAACATTTGAATATGCATAAATTCCATATACAGAGATCAAAAATCCTTTTGTCTTGCTACAAAAAATTATTGGTTTCCCTTTATATATTGTGTTAACTAACAGAAGCATAATTTATATATATATATATATATATAATTATATATATATATTATATATATATATATATATTATATATATATATATATATATATATATATATGTATATATATAATATGTTACTGGGATATCTTTTTCTTGTAGCAGTCGTTGAAAATATGAGGGACACTTTTGTATTTTATTTACACATTTTTTAAATAAAAATACATAAAGCGAAGAAAACGAAAAACAGTAACATAAACACACTCGGACATAAGACAGTACACAAAAGGATTCTTTATTCGTTCCGGAGATCTCAGCTTTTATAGCTTCACCAATCGGAAGTTTTGAGAATCATATGATTTCCGTTAGCATATACCGTGATTGTTCAGAATAATTGAATGATATAATTTAGCATCATCTTATTTTGAAATGTGTCGATAAGGTAGTTTTTGAAGGGATAATGTTGTGGTTAAAAATATTATTTTCCGTTAGAATGTTAAGCTAAAAAAATTAATCATCGCGTGATGTCTTCAAGGAAGTTCTCAAAACTATTATAATTTATATAAATCCCTTGGCAGCAAATTTAAATGGTGAATTATAAAAACTAAATTCAGTGGCGCAACATGAGGACCAAGGCCTACTGTGCCTATCTCAGTATTTGCGACCTTAGACTCTGAGGTGCATGAACAGATGTCCTGATCAGGTGGTCAGTATGATGCGAGACCCTCCAGTGAATATTCAAAATCACGAGTCAAATAGTATTATGTATATTTAACTATAATACAGGAATACTTATTCTTTATGTTTGTATATTTTTAGCATAAATATTCATTAAAAAATGTATAATATATGCCCAATTTTAATTTTTTATTTTGTTGAAAGAATATTTATTTTTTATGTTGCTTATTTTTAAATTAACAAATATATTTAAATGATGCAGATTAAATATATAATATATCTCTAAATCTGTATTTTTTTAACTCTATTCCCTAACTCGGTATGAATTACTGCGGGAATCGAATTGTTTCTAGTATTTCCTACTTCGAAACACACTAAATTGTAATAGTATATTGGCTTGGCACACAACAGCTATAAGGGTGCCGACCTCTAATTTATAACATTTTAGAAGTTTTGTAGGTTTGAATAAGCTGAGGATTTTCGGATTGAAAAAGCACACACTTTTTAGTCTTAAGCATCTTGTGCAATTTCGTCTTGTATTTATCCTCTTCATATTTTCGGAATGTATTTTTGTTTCCTTGTAATGTGTCGTCTTAAAAATATTTTGCAATCGACAATAAAAGAATATACAATATGTGGCCAGAAAGTTCGGTGAATGAGCTTGTACAGGTCGCTGCTGTACTAGTAGAATATCAACGCTCCACGCGTGGGGAAGGTCAATATATGTTTGATCATGATTGAAATTGACAAGGTTCCAAGTGAATTCATTCCCTGTTAGCTTAACGCTGAAGGCGAAAGGTTTCTTGGAGATTGTAGCGGTGTACAAAATGGATCAGAGAATAAACATGTTGTCTTGCTTCAAACTTGGGAAATCGGCAAATAAAACTCACGGAATGCTCAAAGAAGTTCATAAAGATGAAGCCATCACATCAAAGAGTGTTTATGGACGATTTAAGCATTTCCGGGAAGGGCGGACCAGCCTGGAAAATCCTAGACCTCATAAAGGCAATGCTCATCGCATTCTTCGACTCTAAGGGTCTCATTCGCAAAGAATTCCTCCCTGAGAGTATCATATTGAATGCTGTTGCCTACGTCGAAAATCTGAAGCGTTTACTGCAACGGATCTGTCGCGTTCGCCCTGAGCACGCCAAGCAAGGCTCCTGAATTCTTCTCCATGATAATGCCCGGCCACATACCACCTTGGTTGTACGGCAGTTCCAGGCCGCGAATGGAGTTGTGACACTTGATCACCTCATTTGGCACCTACATACTTCTTCCTCTTCCCCAGATTGAAGTCAGTCCTGAAGGGAAGCAGATTTACCGACATCACCGACATTCAAAGCAACGTGACAGCAGAGCTGAAAGCCATACCGAAAGAACTGTTTTACAGGAGTTTCCAGGACTTACATACTCGTTCCCAACAGTGCATTACCAGCCATGGAGATTATTTTGAAGGACAGTAAATTGTATTTGATGCTGTACAATACTGTATTTGAAATAAAAATTCCTTCACCAAACCTTCTGGCCACAGGTTGTATGATTAACACTTCATCCAAAAGAACCATTGGACTTTCTTATGCATGTGTATGCGGCGTGAGTGTGTGTGCATTATGGATAGTAATGATTATACAAATCTATCAAGACTTAATTTTAAAAAATGTTAAGGTTGTACAATATAAATCAATTAGAATAAGCATTTTTAGTGCATAAAAATGCATTAAGAATTTTAACTAAACTAAAGTAGTTACGAAACATATTACCCTGAATATTACGAAATTCCTTGAATATATTTTGCTTTTTCACCCCCACGCGTTCCGCTCCACGAATAATTCCCTTGAATTTCCAATTGTCGTAGGTTTCTAGGAGCTATTTAAAGCCCTCGAGTAACTGAATAGTGCGACATTAATATTCACTCTCTACTAGAAACTATTTTATATTTTACATTGAACGCCCACACATATTATATCTTTACTCATCTCTTTGGAGAATAGGAAATATGTTTCCAAATGCGATTGGAAAATATTAATTTTGAGTTATTACAAACAGATGACTGTTTAGTTCGTTACGAATTAAATTGCTTAAAACAAACTTCGCTTAAAGTTTTCCAGATTAAAAAGATATTTTGTCAATAAATATAGCTAAATTCTTTGTTTTGTTTTATATTATACTAGCTGGTATACCCATTCTTCGCACGGGTGAATTGAAAAATTAAACAATACGGTTTGAAGAATAAAGAAATTTTTAATTAGTTAATTTTACGTGAATTGCAAATTAAACAAAAAAAGCTTTTTGCATATCTTAGCTGAACAAAAAAACCATATTTGTTAAATTTTAAGTCTGTCGATGTAACAGCAGATGAAAAGTTTTTTTTTTATTGATAACGCCTCGTATTCTCTAGTGGGTCGATTTTTGAAAAGACCTACCTAAGTTAATATCTACTCAGCAAAAGTAACACATTGTTACAAATTTTGTATAATGAACGCTTAAAATAGTGCAAATAATTTATATCTGGACGTGTAATACGTTTATACTACTTTCTGTTGTATTTATTTTATGTTAAAAATATAATATTCGCAAGCAACGCCGTTCCTTACATTATAATGGCGATTTAATGGAAACATAGCAAATTGTTGGCGATAGAGCCGTTAGCATCTTTTTGGCTACCATGTTGGCAGCTCGGTGATTGATTGAGCAGTGCAGAAGTTGCTTTAGTATAGTGCCTCCTGGTGAGGAACTGCAACAAAGAGGATAGTTCAAAACCCTTCTCCCCACAAGAAAATACACATGCATGCCAATTTTCATAGTGATCGTTTGAACGGTGTTGGAGTGAAGCAAATTCATATATACCACTATCCACTTATATATAGAGAGAGAATCCATTTTAAAAGAAAATATTTTTCAATAATTTGTAAAAAAACATGAATGAATTCTGAAAAGCTTCAAAATTTCAAATATAATAAACTAAAACAACGCTTAGAACACTTTGATCGAAGAACTTTTAGATATTTTGCAGTTTTTTTACACCATGAGCTATATATTCACATACAGTGACTTACTTTTTTCCGATTATGTCAGCAAACAAAAATGAAATTTTATGCACTTAACAAATGACCAAATTAAAATGTCATCTGCAAAAAAAAGGACTAGATTTATTTGCTTGGGGTTTGAAATATTTATATCTTTTATGGATGCATTAAAGCCATTTTGTTATTATGAATCATTATAAGCAGAATATGTTCAAAACTAATTTTATTAACGCCTTAACTTGTTTGGTAGTACATTGTATGGACTACCAAAAGGTGGCCACAAAAGGCTTTCCCGTACGCTGCACGGGCACTGATATTTTTTTTATCTTTCACTCTTATAATGAGATTCTTAATGCTCGTGTTTTTAAGAAATACAGTTTGTCCACAGTACTGAAACACCTCTCATTTGGGATTTTCTTTGCTCTGAACGTTGGTATTTTTCACTGAAAGCAGAAATTTAAATTCTTGAGAATCTTCGATAATGTACAGGGATCAGCAAGACAATGCACAGTTTGTTCTTTGATAAGAAAGAAAAATAGAACGATGTTCCAAAAAAGTACAAAATTACCTTTGTCCCCATTGCAATATAATACTTATTATTACACCATGCTTAAAATTGCGTGTGCATATATATATATATATATATATATACAAGATCCTTAACCGTTTGAAAAAGAGGCACGAACATGAAATTTTTTAGTAAGCATGAGAGAAGTTCTTATAAGATACATTGAATAGTCTTTAAAGCATACAGAGTGTACTAATAAAAAGTAAACATTTAGGGTTTTTTGTGTTCTACAATTATAAAACAAAAAATAGTATAAAACTTGAAAATAGAAAATTTCCATTTCGCATTCTGTTAAATATTATACTTAGTTACATGCAATAAAAAATGTACCTTTTTTGGGAACATTTAGGGCAACAAAAAAATGACCGCTAAAGAGGTTAAATTCATTATATTTCTCATTTTCCCAACTCATTTAGAACTTAAAACTTTTTCAAACCCTAAACCATTCTCACATCAAAATCAAAATTTCGCAACTCTAAAAGCGAAAGATTCCTCCTAGAAAACATCCACCGCTTAGATCTAAATTTTCACTTTAAGCATCCACATTTACTTCGAAGAAATACGCCATTTTCAATTTACAACTAAGTTCTGGAACAACTAATCACAAAAGCAAGAGGAAAGGGAGAAAGAGGCAGCAGCAAAGCACTCGTTCCGACCAACTTTCCATTAGGAGCAATTCTAGAACTTTTCCCTATCCTCCACTCAGCAAACAATCCAAGACTCGACAACAGTAGTATCTGTTTGCACCAAATAGCTGGAACTTTTTTTTTATTCCCCTCTTTGTCACTATCGATTAGTCTTTAAGGACTCCGTTTCAATCGATATGAAATAATCGATGAGGATTCCCCCTCAGAAAATATTCTTCAAACGGATTGCTTTGTTCTGACAAGTTGAGAGGAAAACTTCCTTCAGTCGAGTTGAAATATCGTTTTGCAAAATTCTAAATTGGTTTAATGCTTTCTATTGCGATAATTAAGTTAAATGGCGGTGCAAGGGAAAGCTCATATATTTTTATTTGTTTGAAGACATAATGTGTTTTGTTTCCCAGATGCCTTTTACTTTAGTGTAAATAACGGCCATTTTTCCCGGGCAATAAATGAATGTGCATTTTCTATTATGAATTTCTAATTGTCTGGTTTTCGTTTTCTTTTGTCTTCTAATGGACAGTTAAAACAGAGCTGGCTCGTTTCAGTTTGCTTCTGTAATTTAATTACCCTTTTCAGTGGAGAACAAACGCACGTTAATAACAAGATCGTTTTCATTTTGGAACTTTTTCGAATTTATGGATTCACAATTGTGTTAATTGAATTGCAGAGCTCACATACGGGCTCTTGGAAACTTATCTCTACTTAAAATAGCCGGAGTATTGTGTAGTTTTAATTACCATTTCTTGAAAGTGTTATGGACAGTTTCTTTTCCCCTCTTTTTAATTACTATCTACGAATTTTAAGCCATAGAAGTTCTTGAAATACTACACGGGGACATTTAGGAATAAGTACACCATAAAAGAAATTTGAAAAAACTGCAGAGCAAATACGTAAATTGAGTACCTAGTTTTAAATCATACAGAAGTTTATTAAGCGTAGAAATATAAAATTTAATTAACAAACTGACTGTGATTTTTAATTTAAACGTATTCTTTTTACGAGTAGTCGTTTCAAATGAATTATATAATTAAGAGTTACATCCTCCTATAGAAGTATTTTAGTTATAAATATTAATTTATAGTTATTTTTATTATTATTTTTGTTTATGTCGAATAAAGGATTATTTTGCTGTAATGACAATTTTTATACTTAAATGTCATTTCATAGTTATTCTTCTTCAAATCTTCTTTACTTACTTACATTGCTTATACATATAAGATTTTGAAAAGTTTACTGATCATATAAAAATGAATTTATTACTTACACTTCTTATTTACAAGTATAAATTTCCAAAAAGCATTTTTTTAAATGGCTCAATTTACATATTTTAAATTTTAGCAAGAGCATTCCTATCCGAAAATTAATGAAAAGTTATTTCCTAAATTCATGAACATTTATTTCAATAACAATAAGTAATAAATTTTATCACTTGTCTGTTCAACACAAAACCATCAGAAATGCTAAGGATTTGGCTTAAAAACTTGACAGAATAAAAGATTTAATGAAAAGAAATTTTTAATTCCTTCACATTTTTCTTTTCATAAAATTAAATGCAACAAGAATGCAAAAAAGATATAACTTTTTTATAAAAATTCTGAACACAAGCACAATGTATTATTTCTAAAAAAATATAACACAATTTATGTATAAATTAAGAACGTTTTCATAGTTAAAATATATAGTATTTATCTATCTTTATGCAGCATTCGTTTTACATTACGTTCAAAAGAAAATTGAAGCAGATTCCAATGGGTAAGATTGTGTTTCGAAAAATAAAAATAAACTATATAACATGGTATCTATATTTTACAATACTAATTATACAGTTACCGAGTCTTTGAGCACACCTCTTTGTTTATATATACGACTAATTAATACCATATGTTTCCTAGATGTCTAATCGTAAAATCATTTTATTTGAAAAATAACAGAAGCGAAATAAAATTATTCGAAACTGCAGTTAGAATTGTAGCAGTTTGGCAACAAATATTCCAATAGCAGTTGGGAATATTTGAATGATGTCCATTTTGTAGCTATTCTTTATTTTAGAAACATTTTCCATGCTGAATTAAAACATTTTGTTTCAGCATCAACAGTTTCAAACACATATACAACAACTCAGTGATTCTCAACTTTTATTTTGTTGCGGTACAATGCTAACAATTTCAAAACTTGTCGGCACACTAACAATAAAATAAGCTTAAAAGAATTTTACTTATTTATTATGTATTATTTAAAATTGTTTGTGATAACAATTTTCAATATTAAATAAAGCACTATTTGTGATAAAGACAATAAAATGTTTATCGAGTAATTAAATACAAATTAATTATAAGAATACATTTAATGCGAAATTTGAGCTTGATGATTTTTGATAAATTCGTTTTATCGGGTCGTAAAAATGATAATGCCATTCTCATTTCGTCATCTACATTTAAAAGTCTCATTTTTTTTATTTTATACATGTTAGTGCTGAAAATTTGAACTAAGACAAATAAGATGTAGAAAATTGTAACGATATTTTTAAAGCTTTTTTTTGTGTGCTATTATGGAATAATTCCCTCTAATTTTAATCCTGAATGAAAATAGTTGACTCTTTCGAATGTTTTAAAATTAAATCTCGATTATTACTGAGTGAAATTAGTTCTTTTTTTCACTCAAAGTAAGTTCATATACAGATGCATCCGTTATCACAAACGGATTGTGAACTTAAGAACGTGATCGCGATCGACTGGACACGAACATTGGACCGCTAAAAACTTTACAGTTACTAATTTTCGAAATTCAAGATGGCTGACAATACGCAGACTAAGCCTTTCATGACTATAACTACAAAAACTAACTTTAGATAAAAATATTTTATTTTTTAATGTATGTATATTGAATTGTTTTATAATAAATATATCATTTGACATAATTATATTTGGAGCTATTATTATTAAGATTGTATCGCGTTTTGCTTTAAACGCGGTTTTAAAGGTGTTTTTTATTTTATTTCTGTAGGTAAGTGCATATTCTGTACTTCTTATTAAGCTATAAAAACAAACTTTTTTCCTTACCTCATCACACCTACGACATTGCGCAGTAGCGTACACAAGAATTTTTAAAGGGAAGGGGATGGGGGTCGAGGGTTGAAGGTCTATCATTCTCGTATCATACCCCAATACGCAGCCAAACATTTTTTTTTTTGATTTTTTCGATGGTCGGGAGCGAAAAACAGCAAAAAATAAATTACTGAATAAATAATTAACATTAATAAATAAATAAAAAATTACTAATATCAAATACTTAATTATATTTTACATACTATATACATATGACTATAATGAACCGAAGAAAATGAAGGTTATGAGAGGGAGGGTCCGAAACCGTGGACCCCTTCCCCGCCTTTATATGCACCATTGAACTGGGTACCACAACTTCTTGAAATATCAGAAAACAACTTAAGTATATATTAAAAAAAAAAATTGGAGGTAAGGAGATTTTTTTTTAATGTTTTTAGATTTGTTTAGTACATTTTAAGAAAAATATGCTAAAATGAAGAAAAGAAAAAGAAATTGTTAATACTAAAATGGGGAAAAATTGACAAAAAATAACATAAACGCGGCCCATTCTGTACCAAAAGTTTGTAAACAGATTTTCAATTTTTCAATTTTGATCTGTTGCTATTTTATTAATTTTTGAAGTGATCTTCAGGATAAGAGATGTATTAATTTTTTCAAAAACTAGAGCACTTTATCTTTGTTATTACATGAAATTGCTTATAATAACATAAGATTATATTAAAGGTTATATAACAGTGGTTATATTAACATAAAGGGCTGTAAATTTTTTAATAAAACAGTGATTGATAAATCTGAAGGTTAAACCACTTCTACTATTATACAGAACATACATAAAAATTTCAGTTAGTTATTTTCAAATTTTTTTGAGCAATCGCTGGTCCCATTTGAGTATTCTAAAAAAACACACATTTCGAGTAAAACGCTTTTTAAAGTATATCTTTCTTAATGTAGTGGTATTTGCTTTTACTAAAACACTTATAGTTTTTTTTAGAGAACGGAAAATAAGAAACTTGGTATTTTTATAAGGCCAATAAGATGACCTATAAAATAAAATCAGAAAAAAAATTTGTCAATTTTTGGCGAAATTCACAATTTTTAGGGTAGTCGGATACTTTAATCAAAAATTTTTATCTCTAAATTTGTGAAGTAATGAATAGCCTTTCATCTAGTGTAGTCAAATGGTCATTAACTATTTTATGAATAGTTTATTTTTATAAAACGGCCAAAAAATTCGATTCCAGATTTTTATGTTTTTCCCTTCAAAATATAATTAATAATTTTTAAAAAATTGGTGGCACTCACAAAATTGCCACGGTATTATGGTTGAGAATCACTGCAATAATTAATGAAAAGTTTTCTGTAATTTATTAATTTATCATTAATATTTTTAATTTCTCAGGGATAAACCTAAAAAATTAATTTTGTGGTTGTCTTGTGACATACAAAATCATGTGTTTATCGTTAAACGGTGGTTAGTTTTAAGAAGAAGCTCCTCTTTGGAACGAGACCCTTTTTTTTGGTAATGATTAACACTAACACTTTTGTAAGCTGTAACAAGACAATAGCTGTTCACCAGATGAAGATGGTCTTTGTAGTCCAAAAAGTAAATGGGAAAAGGAAAATTTATTAACCTTTTTCGTCTGGAAAAAGAGTATTCGATCAAATGATTGATGTTAATGGCTTTTCACACAACCGCATAGTGCCTGGAAGGCTATAAAAAGGGAAATAACTTTTTCTTGGTTGATTTTTAAACCTTGCCCATCCTTGAAATTTTTTCTCTCTATTGGATGTCATGTAAAAACTAAAGCCAGACCTGACATCAATCTTGTACTTATGTTATATTTGTTAATTTTACCCACAATTTAAAATTTAATAGTTAAATATTGAGTTGTTATTTAATTAATAAAGTTTGAATTAAAAGTCTTCAATTTTGGGGGTTTTAAAAATTATTTCAATTGATCTTGACTTAAATAATGCAGATATTTTAAGCTAAATGAATTCTTTAATTGTATTTTTAACATCATTAGAAAACAAGTAAGTATTTTTAAGGAAGTTTCAGCAAAAAAACATGACATCATATGAATCGTGCTCATTTCTTCATGTGAATAATGGCTTTATTACCAATATCACAAATATTTTGTCTTGTTTTAACCAAATTAAATACAACAATTTATCTGAAAAATTTGAAATCTTATTCTAGGGAAAATCTTGTTTTCATTTTCTGTTCCAAAAACTTAACTTTTTTTATGGTTAAAAAAAGATACTTTTTGTTAAAAAAAAAAAATCCCTACAAATTTAAATAAAACAAAATTCGAAACATTTTTAATTTTCTAAATTTAAATTTTTGTTAAATTTAAGCCGCATTTATTGCCCCTGATATCATTGAAAAACCCTTAAAAACATACGTGAAAATAAAGTTTATATAAAAATGAGAAAATTGATGCTCCATCACATAAAATAAATAAATAAATCTACTTGAGACTTAACACAACATCAACTTAATTATTACACGATTGCTATTTCCTTAAGAAGAGACATTTACACATAATTCTCCATAATCTTTGATAAAATGATAATTTTTTACAGATATTCCTTTGAAAAGCTGTAAAATATAGATCAGCATTCGATTAAATTACTATAGATCCAATAAACCCTTACATAAATGCTAACCCACACAAAACCTTTTGCAATCTCACTAAACCATCATATTACATCAGAAAATGATATTTATGCCTATCCCCAAACGTTACTCTAAATTTAAGCCTTTCTTTCATAAGCATTATTACAACACATGCGGGAGCATTCCGCGCATCATAACAGTCAAAAACATTTTATCCCCAAACGAAAACACTTTCTTTCCCCTACCATCACCACCCACTGAGGGCTTTCAGACGATATCGTGGCAACATACTTCGAATCCAAACCTGGCATCTTCAGTGACAAAGTGTTCGAGTCAGGAGTCTCACCAACTCTCGTTAATTCCGAGATATCACGACGTGGTGGGGGTAGAGAAATCACTTCGGATTTCTCTCTTCCGGGAAGGGATTGTTCCTCAGGGACTTGCACCACTGGTTCCAGGAGCAGCATTTTATCTCTACTCCCTTCGGATAATTATAAGCTGATAAAATGAAGCTTGTTTTCATTCTAAAACACATTTTGTTCTAGATTGGCAAGGTATTCATCAAGGGTAATTAACGAAACATGTCCTGGATGGAGTTTGAAGTCGAATAGAATGTTTTACTTTTGGGGATGGAAATTTATTTCCTTCCGAGTAAAAGTTTCGGCAGGAATTTATCGCTAAAATTAGAAGCATGTTTCACTTTCTGTTATGTAAAGTAATTTAGGAGTTCAGGATTTTGTACGAAATTATTTGTATTATGTCTATTTTGGTAATAATTAGCGATTTTTTAGCTATACGCGTGCGTTACTTGTAAAGTTCGCTTTTTAACTATTTAACTGCCAGGTTATTTTGATGATTTGGGTGCATAAAGTGCCAATTTTTTTTATTGCAAAATTCGAATGTTTAGTGCAAAATAAAATTTATTTAGTAGTTACTAATTTATATTTTAAATTACTCGTGCACAAAAATTTTGGTGTTTTATAGAAAACTCCATGTGTGTTTGCTTGAAGTGGCAGTGGTAACGTTCACTTCTAGTGGAGCATTATTTTCTAAAAAAAGTTAAGTAGAGAGAGAGAGATAAATAAAAACGAATACCTATTAGTAGCTCAACAATTCAGTTTTGTGTGATATTACTGTAAACAATTTTCCAAGCACAAACCAACTCCGCAATCGTTATACCAGAATCTTACTTCTTTCCTTATTTTTATCACATTTGCATTTTTTTAACAACAAACTTTGAAGTCTTGTAGACTCATGTTTCACAAGAGTATAAGGAATACGAGATAATGTATCGTTCACTAAGACAGGCAGGTTCTTTTGTCCAATAGCTGCATCATCATATTTACACAGAAGCTCTTCTACAAAGAACTAAAATTCCAAAAAATGAATACGCTTCCCAACTACATTTTTGTTGAGCAAAAATGAGTTCCAGAGTAACTTGTCTAGTATAAATATAAAAATATCTTTTTATAATTTTTTTTCTGGCATTTTCGGATGGTTGGATGAAATGATATTTCCTGATCACAACGATCTACAACTCCGTAATTAACTCTAAATTACCCCGCATAAAACTCGAGCATGACATTTTGGAGCACTAGTGCCGTGCCCGAGATAATTTCGGGTGGGATATTTAAAAGGCTGAGGTTCATTTCTGAAGAATACAAATTTATATTTGATCATTCTGGGAGAGTTAATGTTTCAAACCTCATTTTCAAAGTCTGGTTACTACTTAGCAAGCTATGTTAAATCTTGCAGGGCACAAAATTTTCTTATATTCTAGGCCCCTTTCGGATTTTATGAACTTTTCAAGACAGAATATCAAAAAAAAAAAAAAAGTGTGTACGCCATTTAAACTTGTTTCCTAGAATTCAACCAATAGTCATATTATTGAGTAATACAAACCGTAATATTCTTCAAAGTTAAATCAAAGTCACGAGTTAAAAGCCCTTATCAGCAGTAGTGTCTTTTTTTAGGACATTATTTAATTTTGTTCTTTTCAATCTGTGATGTTTAAAAAATTATGATGCACTACACAGAAAAAGGATAAATTAATTGTTGTGTAAAAAAAAAATTTCAGATATAGAACTGGTACTTACAATTCTAAATCTTCCATTCCAAAAATAAATATTTGATTCTTAACCTTAGCCAGTACTCAAGAATGTAATGCAATTTTTTCTTGTTAGATGTTATTTATCCTTTTATGTAAAAATCACGATTCAAACTTCCCATTTCATTTCAGACCAGAAAAATTTTTATTTCATATTAATTTCTGAAATTGTAACTTGCCGCCATATTATAACTTGCCCTTAAAATGTAAAAATGTTCAATAAATTCTTAATTTTCTACCTTAACAAGTATAGTTAAATATTAATTTACTGACACAACTCAGTATGTATAAGAAATATATGATGCAGAATAAAAATAACTGACTGAGAGATTCAAATAAAAAGCATTTAAATGAAAAAAACTAAATGAAAATAAAAAAATAATAATAATCCTGTACGCACTAAAAGTTAAAACGAAAAATTGATAATTAAGTTCACATTTCATAAAAAAAAAAATGTTCCAATTTTGTGATTTATTTTTTAACATAGAAGAAAATGGTATTGTTTTTATTCGTTTTTAAAACCTATTATTTTTCTCCACTGAAAAATTATTTATCAGAATATTCGAAAATACGTAGTAGAAAGGTTTATCTAATCTAGGTGCAACCCGAATAAGGGAGCTGTATTTGTTGAAGGAAAAAGTTACCTTCAACTCAATTCAATAGGCATAATGAAGGCGGGTCACGAGTGACTCTAACTCCCAACACGGTACTCGAATTCCTTCGAACGGTATCCAACATTTTGTCCCATGCATGAAACAAAATGTGTTGTATACCATGGCCCACCCTCTATAAGCCTATTACCTCGTAATGATCCAAATTCACACAAATTGTGATGCAAATTAGCAACCATCAGGTGCTCTAGTGCATCTCACTGGTGGTACTTTTCGCTACGCAATCCTTCTGTTGATCGTGCATTTCCTTCTGCCAATCCCAAAATCAGGTGCATATCTGCCAGCTCGGTGTTTGTAAGACATTGCACTCTCCTCTGCGAACGATAGAAGCACAAATGACTGAGGTAATGCCGGTCTGTTTCCTCCAAAGCTATTGTGAACAACGCCACTTAGCGCCAAACGAAGACGTTTCTGACAATGGGTTGCTATGCAAATCTGAATTCTTGTGATGTTCCCTACCTTCTTTAAAGTTTGTCCCTTTGAATTTAAGACACGCTGTATAAATAAGTTGAATAGCATGTAATGTAGATTTTGATTTAATCTTATTTATTCGTCATATTTTAAATGAATTTTTTATTAATCCAACCAAAAAATTGATTAAAAGAATTAAATACAGTAATAAAAAGTATTTTCCTAATTAAAACAATAAAATATTTTACTCAAAAATAATTTTTAGTTAATAAACGTAAGGGAAAAAAACACTCAGCACTAGATAGGAGGAAATATAAAACATTGTATTAACCTAAGAAACTACAATAGTAGTATTTCTAAACAATCAGTTTTCTCTCTTTTTGCACAAAGTAAGTGACGTGTTTATGTTAGAAAAGAGATTTTAAAAGAAAAATAAAGTGTTTTTATTCATTAAATATATAGAAAGCTTCTTCGCTAAATGCTTGAGATGCGGTTGTATTTTTATTTACATCGATTTATTTATTTATTTTTTTATTTTTTGAGATACTAAAAAGTCCTAATTGGACAAATAATTCAGACAAAATCTTTAATGCTCTTGAGAAAAAATTTAGCTTTTGAGCATTTCAAAAGATTAGTGACTTATTACGGTCAAATAGAGAACCGCTGTGTTATGCTTTGTGAATTGTTCTAATAATGTAATGTAACCTAACTATTTAGAGATGTATCATTAAATACGATGGGATTTTTTCTTAAGAAATTAATTGGCATTTTTAGCTCTGTATAGTCAATTGAATAAATATACTAAAAAGTATATATATATTTCCCAAATCGTTGAAAACTAATTTTTTTTGAAGAATTGATTAGTATGTTTATACTTTTTTCTTAAGCAGTTATGTCATTTGCATAATAGTAATTTATTACTAAAATTAAAGCTAGAAAAAAATAATAATTTTTTTTAAAGTTATTGATAAAATTATAGATAATTTTCTTCAATTTATAGGTTTATTCTAAAAATATATATAATAAATTGTCTGGGATGAAATTTTTTTTTATTTTTGTGTAAGAATATGTAAGACTGTTAAAAGACAGAAGAAAAAGCCACCCGGCAACTCAATAGCCTGTAGCAGCGTTTCTCAAACTGTGGTGTACTAAAATGGTTTCAAAACTTACGTGAGGGGAGTGAGCTTATCGAAAACAAAAGATTATTTAAAAATATTATTAATTTACTGAAAGAAAACAAACCAGAATACATTCTGAGATCATAAAAAATAAAATAAACATTTACACAGGTATAATATGCTTATAAATGTATCAGTACTGCACAATGTGTATTTGATACTTAATTTAACAATACTAAGTAAAGGACAAGTTTAATAATTCAAGTGACAATTTGGTACATACAAAATTTAATACACTCACTTCCAAAAGTTAAGCACGGAGAGGAAAATGCTAATTTCCGGAATCCAATCAGAATTGAAGAGGATGAAATTCGCTGCGGGTAGATGTAAGTATGCACATATGTTAGGGAACAGCCAATCGTGCTTTCATGTAAAGATATATAAAAAAGGGCAGTCTTATAAGAAGCCAGCTTTATGAAGGGTTACAAAAGTTGATTGTAAGTGCTGATAGAAGGAGTTGAAAACTTTCGTACAATTTGTTTTCAAGACATACGTGTTTCTATGACTTCCAGAAAACGAATGGAAGATTCTGAGCGCTGGCGTGCTGTGGGGCGCATTGAAGCAGGACAGTCGATCACACATGTTGCTCTTTTCTTCGGCGTTCACCATTCTGTAATTTCACGTTTATGGAAACAATTCCAAACCACACAGACAGTTGTCCGAAGGCCCGTAGGCGGTCGCCCAAGGGTTACAACCCCCGCGGAAGATCGATATATTGCTATTGTAGCCAAGCGGAATCGCAGAGCGACCTCCACACATGTGACATCTGTGGTTACAACGTCCATTGGTAAGGCTATATCTGTACGCCGAAGATTACATATGAATGGACTGTATGCTCGGGTACCCTCCTACCTATAGAGCTCATTTTTAACACACTATATAAAATTCATGTACAATCACCATTATTGTACATGTATGCATTTATTTAAATTAAATTTTCATTCTTCCTTAGAAAAATTTTAGTACATATGCTGAAGCCCTTCTTCCGCAAGTTGCAAGTTAAGCCATTATTCGATATCTACATCGCATTTGTTTTTTGATAAAATTACAGAGCTTATATTAATAACAGTGATTTTTGTACATAAATTTACTACCCAGAATAATAACTTTCTTAGTTCTTTCATCAAAGAATAACTTTTGCTTGCTCTTTTTATAGTATTTTAATGACATAATAAAGATATTTATCTCTTTACTTGAATTATTTAAACTTTTAATTTAAATTATAAGAATATATTTTTGAATTTTTTTTTCTTTCCTCTTTTTTTAAAGCTGTTTCTTTCAGCTTTCAAATGATTAATTAAACTGCAGTTATTTTGTTATTTGTTTATTTATTAACTGCTTAATAAAAAGAAACCATCATGAGATACTCAGTTATTATAGCATGAAGAATAATGTTAATATAAATGTCAAGTGATATGAAATTACACTATAATAAAGATTTTTTTGATACATATATATTAAAAATTCCTTGACAATGTATAATGTTAAAACAAAGTGAAACGTAATATTTACGTCATGTATGTTTATGTTGCATATATGTCTGCACGTGTAAAATTTATGTTGCATAATATGTATTAAAACAATACAGCAATTTTATTTTGTAATATATTTTGAAACAATGTAACATATATTTCTTGCATTATATATATAATCCCATATTTACTTTGTATAACGTAAGACATTATGGTGTTTATGCAAAGTAACATTTAAATATTGAATAATGTATGTTAAACGCTATGTTATAAATGTATACACTTAATATTGCATTTAGATCATATCATCTAAGTTTAAATAATCTAATTTCACCAGCTGTGTATATTCAAGCAAAATATTGGGGTTTCTTTTAACTACCGCATCAATCTGCCATCTTATCAATAAAATACTAAGCAAAGATAGTTTTGCTTTCAGAACAGAAGTTTCAAAACAGATATATGAACTCAAATCCATAATAAAAACATTAAAACTTGTTTTTTAAAAAAGGTATATAAATATATGATAAACTTTCGGTTTTTGTAATGGATTCTGATTTCTAAAAGCTTTGAGGCCTCTTCTAAGAAGCAAAGTTAATTTTATCCAATAGTGTGTGTGTATGTACATGTGCGTGTGTTTGTATGTATATATGTACATGTACGTGTGTGTGTGCATGTACATGTGAGTGTGTGTGTATGTACGTGTGTGTGTATGTGTGTATGTACATGTGCGTGTGTGTATGTACGTTTGCGTGTGTGTGTGTATGTACATGTGTGTGTGTGTGTATGTACATTGTGTGTGTATGTTAGGAGAACGTGTGCGTGCGTGTGTGTATGTAAGTGTGCGTGCGTGTGAATGCACATGTGCGTGCATGTGTGTATGTACATGTGCATGCGTGTGTGTGTCAATGTTTATGTGTGCATATGTTAAAGTGTGCGTTAATATTATGTATGCGTATTCATTTTTACAATGCAATTTAAAATTATTCAACTCTAAGAGTCTCAAAAACTTCAAAAAGTTTTTGTGATTCAGAAGGGAAAATAAGAATACAGTAACACCTTGACTTCGAGGAACCCGGAGTTATGCGATTTTAAAATCTCGTCGATTCGTCTTTTGTTTGATGGGAAAAATTGGTAAAGTTCGTGAAATTGGTAATATGATTGAAAAACTTGTTGATCTTACCAGGCAGATAAATTTAAAAGTGTATGGTGTTTTCATTCTAGAACAGCTGGATTCTCACAATCAGGAGTTAAAAATTGATGAACTCATAAAAATGCATGAGTCTTTAGACCCAGTTCAATCAGAGGATGGAATGACTTTGAGAATTTCACAGAAGGCCTCTGTTTAGTTGAAAAAGGATTACAAATTTTGAAAAATATGGACTCGAAAGATTAGCCCCAACAAAAAAAGGAATAAATTTTGTGGAAGGGGAAAAAAATTGAGCCGGCAGACTACAATGTTAGATTTTATGAAAACTTCTTCATCAAAATTACTGCATTTGGCGATTTTGTATTTGTGTTATCTAATATTTTATTATTTTCTAAATTATTATTATTTTCAAATAAAAATAATTTATACGTATATAAAATACAAAATCATACCACGAATTACGCGAATTTGACTTACGCAGTTGTGACTCAGTCCCAGCTATGGTGTAAGCTCGAAGTATTACCGTACTTTTATTTTCAGTGTATGCATTTGAAATAGATGGACGTAAAAATTAAAATTAAGGTTGTGGTTTAATAGAATTAATTACACATACACACTTGTATGTTTATAAGCGTGTGTGTGTGCATACGTGTATATATAATACAGGTTCTCCTGGAGTAAGAACAGAGTTTCCTTCTGATTGACAGGTTACTTAAATTATATACTTAAAATAATTTTTCATTGAAGCGATTTATAAAGACTGTATTTAAAAATCCAAATTGTAATTAATGCACATACATAATTACTGTGCATAATGTGAAAAATACATAATAGAAATACTGTTATATAAACTTGTGACCAGGATTAAATCATGAAAATATGTAATGATGTAAAAAATGATAAATAATAAATGAAAGTGAAATTCCACATGCTTAAGAAACCATTTATAATCGCAAAGCGGATAATTGGAATTCGATTATAAAATATATAGACAATCAAAGATACGGTTAAAACACATTTTTAAATTTTTTTCTAAATTTACTACAGGATATCTCCATATTTATATTTCTAATCAGAACAAATTCGATACAATATTACGATTCACAACAAATGAGTGTTTTGTGAAGTACTTCGGTTAATAAGGCACTAAAGTACATGACTATTCTAAACATAATTAAGTATATAAATTTAAAACTAAATAAAAAAAAGATAAAAAAGCATTTTTTATTTAATTTTATTTTTAAAGACAGCCATTTTTGTTATATGAAAAGCAAATATCATTGGACAAATTGTATTAGATTAAAACACTTTTGATGTTTCCAATATCGAAATTTTTAAATGTAATACCTAAGATTGGGTGAAGGCTAAAATATTTATTTATAAAACTTTTATTGAGCCATGATTGTACAAAAAAAAAAGAAAAAAATTATGTTAGTTTCAAGATAGAGGTTTGATTTATATCATGTTATATAAAGCAAAAATGCGTTGATCAACACTTATTGAAAATTTAAATTTCGAAAATATTACCTTGTTGTGTTTGAATCTTGCGTATCACGTACGATAAACTGAATACACGTAGTGCTATTTTTAATTTCATAAATATGATTTACTTTTATACTGTTTCAATGAAAATGTACATAAACATAGTAACATTTGTTTAATTCCAAAGAAATAATATTATTATTCCATTATTTGTGTTTTTACATGTCATTTATTGTCAGACAGTGAAATGAGTAATCTTAACTCTGATGTATTTAATTAAATTCGGTACATAATTAATTTTTTTTAAAAAAAAGTTCTTCCTTTTTAGATATATTACTTCATTACTTCAGTGACATTTAATTTCATAAAAACCGATACAACAAAAAAAAAGTATCGGCATATATAGTTAATTAAGACTAAAAGATAAAAACTGTGTAATAAGATGATTAAAATGTTCAATCATTTTACAGTATATAACTATTTTATAACTAACTATTAAAAATTGTCACTTTACTCCAACATAATTAAAAAAGGGATGTAATAAAAAACTAACCTTGATCATGTCTAGATAATTTTAAAAATTCAGAAATGCAAATTAAAAGAAAACAACATTAAATATCTAATATACTATCTAGTTATTTTATCAATGAAAAAAATTATCAAAAAGCAATACATTGAAACCTAAAATATAATTTGTTTCAGGATATTTTTAGTATTCTTGATGAGAAAACATATCAACCCATTTTAATATTTCAAAGCAAGTAACAAACTTAATAAGTTCAAAAAATTGTAACTTTATATAGAATTTCAAAACATTTGTTAATAAAATAAATGCTTTGTAGCAAAACTGTAATTAATAACGAATAGAATTAGACACCCAAAGTCTGATTAAAGTGAAGTATATTAATTTAATTTATTTTGAAAAAAAAGTTTATTATTTCCGCAGTATTCGAAATTAAAAGTCGAATCGTCTTGTTACAATACTTTCAAATTTTCAATGATAAGCCACATAATTAAATGCGCGCAACCTTATTTTCAAATTTTGATGGTACGTTTTGTAAGTTACTTATAATCTAATAACAATTTTTAAAGTAACATTGTAAAAGTTAGTTGATAAATGAAATTGAAAATTGTTTAATTGGAATAAAGAGTAATTTCATTTGATACAAACATGTTCATAAAAAAATCTAATCTTTCTTATAAATCTGGCAATACTGGAGTAACTATTTTTATCAAACGATATTGATTTGTAAAGTTGCTTTCAATATTGCTTTATATATATATAAATATATATATATCAATCTATAATTCTAACAATAGAAATGTCACTTAATAAAACATTTAAAAAGATATAAATAAAAGCACAACTTTGTCCTACATTTAAAGAGCTTAGCCCAACGATTGCTACATTTCACCCCCCCCCTAAACCCATCCCCCCGTCGTCACTCCGTAATGACAGCCATCCTTCACTGCCACTGACAGACTAAAACGAAAAAAGGAAAATGTACCAAACGATAAAATCTTCACTCACCTGCGAAAGAAGACATCTTTCCATATGGCAGGGGTGAATGGTCTTCCACGTGACGAACCCTCAGCTGGACCATGGGGGTGTTCGTATTTCGGGACACTCACCCCTGGGAGGTGCTAACAGGAGCTTGATCATACGTGATTTCAGAGGCATCTCCTCTTTCGTAAGCGTATCTCTTCCCCCTTCGATGCGCAGTGAGTGGTCGGAGGAAAAACATCCTCCTCCTCGCCACCCCTGGGCTATCCCTGCGCTTTCGTTTTCGCCCCTTTTTTAAGGAGGATTTGGTTATTGGTGTGGGGATTATTGTATAGAATTTTTGGAGAGGTATACCCATCCTAAAATTGGCTAGGATATTGATTATTTTTTCTTATGTGTGTCACTTTAATACTTCTGGGGGTGGGAATGGATAATTTACCTCGATGAAGGTTTAGGAGCTACCTGGATTTTATTGATGCGTTGTTATTATGCTCCTTTACTGCCTGTTAATTTGTTTTCGGATATCGGACTATTGGTGCAATAATAAATAAAAAGGGAAACTAATATTTATACTTTTCTCTTTAATCCGTAAAACTTATTAGTTTAATAAAATACATTTTTTCTTCCAAAAAACAAAGCAGCTTATTTGATTGTAACTAATTTATGATTCGCTCAATTAATAGGTTTTAATTTATATAGTTTTATGGGAAGTGAAGAGAAGGATTATTATATTTATAAGAACCATCTGTTATTCCAAAAAAAATTATATATATCAAAAAATATATTTTAATCATTTTGTATCTCATACATCAAATAACTCATACGATCAAATATCGAAAAAGTTTATTTCGACCAAAAAACTTCGAATTTCTTCGTAATAATTTTATAAGCTAACACTAAAAGCTTCACGGCAAATTTTAGTATCTTCAATGCTGAAATTAAATTAATTGCAAAGGTAAATAATTTGTGATGTTATAAGATATTTTTCGCACAAACATGCATACATACACACATATATATATTAGTCATTTATTTTATGTGGCACTATTATAAAAATATGTGAAATAGCTTCAAATTACAAATTAGTTTTCATAATTATATTTTATTGGGTATTTAAAATTTCATGTAAAAGTTATGGATAATTTTGAAATATTTGACCCATTATACAAAACTGAAATTGAAAATGTAGAAATACCAAAGTAATAAATAAATTAGATAAGTTTTTTTTTGTAAGACAAACTTGATTTGGGAGTAACAATAACTGGTCTTTCATTAATGTTTGGACTAAATATTTATTTGTAACATTAGAGTAGAACCTAGAGTAGAGTATAACGTAATTATTAATCTTTCTTTTTAAGAAAACATTTTTAAAGAAACTGTTGTATGTTTAACAATTATATTATTCAAATAGAGATGTAGCAGTTCATTTCTCACTAAAATATTTTAAAGCATTTTTCGCCTTAAATCTATAATAAATAAAATTAATCAGATGATGATTCCTTCGTAAAATGTCAATTGTCATAATGATCTGCATGTAAATTCAACACCAAAACTTAATATGCAGTAAAGTAAAATAATTTATTTTTCAGTGAAATTTTTTCAGTAATTTCAAAAAATATCCCTTCTTTAACAAGATATATCTTTATAAATATCTCATATGAAATGAGATATTGATGGCTATTTATTAAAGTAAATTTCAAGTTTAAAATGTTTCTTTGCATATAAGAATCAATTATTTATTTCAAACTACTTTAATCGAGGATCAATTTTTTTACCATTTTTTTAACTAATTGGAAAGAAAACAAATTAAGTAGATAAATTGCTATAGCAACAAACAATTTAGGTTTTAATCGACTTTTTCACTTAGTATGGTGTGGAAAAACTTTAAGAGATATGAAATTTTTCATCAAGTAAAATATTTTTGTTTTATTCTAACAAATTAATTTTTATAGTGTTTGTAGAATTTTCATAAATTTAAAAAATATTATTCTACATAGTATTACATTCTTCAAACAAATTTATAAAATAATTCTCTCATGAAAGAGGTGTGAATATTTTTTTAATAAAAATGAACACACATAAATTTTGTATGAACAAGCAAACAAAAGAACCAAAAATTTCTTTTAATTCTAAGAATGGAGTAATATTGTAAAAATCGAGTGAAAAATTGTATTTTATTTTAGAATATTTAAACACCTAGATTAGGCTTAAAATTTTCTTGAAGAAAATTATAATTTGGTTTAAAAATTTTTAATAAATATTAATATAATTTTTTTACGAATTAAAGTAATTATATAATCAATAAGAAACACATTTTAAATACGAAAATCTATTTTTGATGGTTTTTTTCTACTCAAATTGTAACTAAGTCTGGATCAAAATTTAAAAGCTTTTTTCTCACATTTTAAAGTGTTCAATTAAGCTGAAATTTGCTACGCATGACTGTTTTGGATAAAAATACAAGTGTCTAATTATAGTTAAAAATGAATGTATTAAAACTAATTATTTTAAAAAATTACTGATACATTCACTTTGGCATCATCTTTGGAGACAAAATTTGGTGACTTGAGTCAAAACTTTAAAAGCTTTTTCTCACATTGATGGAGCTTAAATGAGCTGAAATTTTTTATACAAAATTGTTTTGGATAAAAAAACGATAATTTAATCATAATTTATAAAATTCCATTAATCAAAATAAATTATTTAAAGATTAAATTTTACTTATAATTCCAATTGCTTACAACCTGAAACAGTTGAATATTCAAACCAGCAAATTAAACTAACCTCTCATAAAATTAAATAACTAAAGCTAATTATTGAATAAATTGATTTTGACTCAACGTTCCCATTCTCTCTTAAAATTTAAGGTATAAAAAATTATGTTCCTGGAAGTAAGAAGTTGGAAAGAAAACCCATGTTTAAAAAACTCTATTTTCCGGTGCTTTTTTTCGATATTTAGAAACAGTTTTTAATTCGATGAAAGTAGAAACTAAATATCCTTTTCATCAATAATTTAAATACCTATTAAACTGGAAAACTTATTTTAAATTATGATTTGCTTCCCTGCAATATTATAAATGGTAAACATATTTGGATGAAATTTCACTAAAATCTCAAAATTTAATTGATACGTTAGTAATTTCACATTTCTTTATCTTTCATAAATATTAAAATGTCACAATGGCAGTTAATCAATTCCTGAATATTTATTTTTAGATTTATTTTAAAATATGCTTTTAATGAAATATGCAAAATACGCTGCAGAATACCTTGCAAACAAATAGCTTCTAAATATTAAAGTTTTAGCAAATTGGTTGCACTAAAAACATTAATTCTTATGTTCTTTTATTTTTGTCTATTTTATTTGCCATTTTGCATTACTGAACAAATCTCTATAACTTTAATAATGTTTAAATAGTTCACCCCACAAGAAGCTTACTTGTTTTAAAATATGACACAATAAAGATTCCTTTTAATTTACTACTATGAAATGTATATGTACTTTTATAGTAAAAAAATAAATATATTTATTTATATGTACTTTAAATAGTAGTAATACTTTTTTAACTGTATGTTCAGATGAAAGATAAAATTACTATTTAAAATTTTTCTTCCATAAGTTTGTATCTTTCATTAAATTTTTGTTTTGGTTGTTATTGTTTGAAATATTGAGAACTCTCTGTATTTAACAAAACATTCCACCATATTTATATCGTATGCTTCATGCTTTGAATAAACTTTTTATAAAAAAATAAGAAGTTTACTTAGGATATTATAAATTCAGTTTCCACAGTAGTAACAGCAGTAATTTTTGTTCACATGTTTCCACAATGTGTATTTAATAATTTTGTACACACCAATGAGGAAAATGATAAAAAAAAAGTAAATACCGTACCAATGTAATAAAAATAATTCTCCTTTCTTTTCATGTTGTTTTTCAATTCCTACTATTAGCTCACTCTCTGTATATATATATATATATATATATATATATATCTTGTTCAAATTTTGAATCGTTAATAAAATACTTTCTATTCATTCAATCAAGTTCAAAAAAGGATTTTTTTAAACTTGTAGTTGGTGACACATGATTTCAATACAGTTTTTTTCAGATACTAATTCATAAATTACCAGTTAATTAATTAAATTTAATTAATTACCGGTTTTTGACGCCAATTTATATTTGTCTCCATTGTTTTACAATGTCAGTGTTAAAACAATGACAAAAGTTGGCGTGTCGAAAACCGGTTTTTCAGCGAAACTAGCCAGACTGGATGTGCATTGTTGCAACAATGCAGATAAATCATGCTCTTTTTTCAATTCCTACTATTAATTCACTCTCTCCCTATATATATATATATATATTAGTCTTCTTTTGAATTATTTACTGCTATATATATATATATATATATATATATATATATCTTGTTCAAAGTTCAAATTTTCAATCGTTAATGAAATACTTTCTATTCATTCATTCAAAGTAGGGATTGGCTTAGCATTTTCTTTTTATATTACTTTTTATTTGTTTGTTTTTGAAATTTAGTTGTTTGCAAACGTTAGTCGAAGAATATTGTTCTATAACATTGTTTTATTAAATCAATTTTTAGCTTGTGTTGATTCTCTCAATTTAAATATAGACTTAATACTCTGTATGATTCAAGCATATGAATATTAGTTATTCGGGTAAGTACCTTTTAAGAAAACCATTTATTAATTCTGCAGTGCAAATAACTTAATTCTTAACTACTATTATGAAACTGTTTATTATTATTTCGAGAAAATATTTTGCAGAAGTTTATTCCCAGAAGTATATAGAAAGTGAAAACGTGCGAGCGATTTCTCCTATACTTAACATTTTGTAAAAAAAAAATCCATAAATGCATAAATTTCATGTTTGCAAATATTATTCGTATTATGTTTACAAATTTCTTCTTAAATTAAATTGTTCTTTGTATATTCATTGAATGCGATTTCAAATGCTTTTATATGCATAAAATTCTAATAGTAGATTTGTTTCAAACGTTTATTATAAAAAATGAATGTTTCTTTAAAAATGATAATATAACTCCTTATGGTTTAATAACAATGAAATAAAAATTTATAAAATAAACAATACAAAATATGTATGCGATAAAAAAACAGTTTTTGGTTAATAAAAAAGGGAAAATATAAAACGATGTAAATATTTTATGATGGAAAAATAACGAACATTTTTTACACGCTACAAAAACGAATCAATACGAATGTTATATTACAAAATATAAAATGCTTTTTTATGTAAATAAAGAGTGAAAATTTATATTTAATTGTAGTAAAATATTAATTTCTCAATAATTTTCTCATTATATATATATATATATATTTGTAGTTATATTATTCTCAAAATATTTTACATTGATTATGTAATTCCATTTGAGAAGAAAAATATGTGTGTGTGTGTGTTGATATCATTTTGAAGCATGAATTCTAAGGGTGGGTTGAAAGTTATTGTTAAATATTTAATTAATTAGAGTAAGTTTATACCAGCAGCAATTAGAAATTGATCAGTTGTCCATTCACGTGGGTTAAGACCTGAACTAACACCAACATGAAGACTTTGAGCCATTTATAGATTTTTATGTGCATCACAACCTTTACATGGTGGGCCTTCAGTAGCACCAGGACTCGAACTTAGAGGCCATTTATTTCTGCATTCCTTATAAATGAAATATATTTTATTAAAAAAGAAAGATGCTAATAATATTAACCCTTGAATTGGGCACCAGCATGTGTGTATCGTTCAACAGGTACATTAAATGCCCCGGGCGTATATATACGTCTTTCTGAAATACGATTATTTTCTTTGTACTGCTATCAGTTAAACTATTCCGAAGACTTTGAAATGCAATAAAATGATCTTGACAGTGTGCTTGCGAATTATTTACTTATTTCAGAGAAAAATTTGCTTATTTATGCCTTCTCTTTTCCCTCCAACACTAGGCATATAAGTGCCTATGTGATAAACATTGGAACCGGGGAGTGAATTATGTAACTTTTAATCGACAGTTAAGAAGTTAAAGTACTTAAATGAACACTAATTTGAGGAAGATGCATGATAATTATTAAAATGCATTTATAGTTCCATAAAATGCAAAATTACGACGACTTTAAATTGTTGGTCGAGCACAAAGGTTCTTAAACTTTTCAGGATGGTGAACCCATTTTTTGTACAAAGTTTTATGCCACCCCATAAGCATTGGGGGGTGGGTAAGCTCCTACAGTGTATAGTGTAATTTAGTGGTAATATGTAGATGAATTATAATCTTTTTATTGTAAGTTCACTTTTGAGAGCATCTCCTTTTTTTATATCGGTATATGTAAGATTTAAGTATCATTGAGGGAATGATGCGCTTGATTACTTTTATTATGATATTAAATTTTTAAATATTAATCGACACTGCCGGATAAAGTACTTCCTCAATATTCTTAGATGTGATTGATATTTTTATTTTAGGGTTGTTAAAAATGAAAATGTCTCACATTAAATAAGTTGTAGAAAAAGGTTTCTGTGTCTGTTGTTACAAATGCCTCCTGTCTGAAGATGTCGAATCTAGGCTCACAAAATCCATCGCAGTAAAAGGCTAGATCAAGGATGTCAAACTCACGGCCCAAGGGCCACAGGCGGCCTACAGCTCGCGGCCAGTATATCGGCGCACAATAATATATAATAATATAAAATAAAAACTCCGAAATAGGAAAGATATTAGCGGAAAAATGATGTCAAGTGTTAAGAAAACATTTTTTTTTTTGTTCTTTATATATGCTTATTATAATGTATTAATCGAAAAAACATACGGTTCTACAAATACTTAATTTTTTTGTGGCCCATCTTAAATTAAACCTTGTTTAGTTGGCCCAAGTTTGCCTTTGGGTGTGACACCCTTGGGCTAGATATACACCTGTCGTTAGCCGTAGCTTTGATAATCATTATGGTGACAGTACGTTTTGCTTTTTTTTCCACCCCAATTCTGAGGGAGAACACCCAAGGTGGATCAGGGGCCTCCCACATCTATTCCCCCTTAACCAATCTCACGAGATGACTTGTGGCTTGACGGCTGTTATGGAGTAACTCCCTGCCCAAAGGAACTTATACATTTACAAACATCCATGCCTTCTTCAGGATTCGAACCCAGGACCAACGGCACAGCACGCTAACCACTATACCAGATGGGTGACGCAGAAAAAGCTAAAAGGTATTATTGCAGTTTCAGAAATAGTTGGAAATTCTTTCGCAACTCTTAGCCTCTTCTCGCAACTCTTAACGTATTTCCTATTAAAATCAATTTATAACTTCGAATCTGCTGATATCTCAACAAATTCTTGTGATTTTAGTGGCAAAAGGGTGATATTTTCAACAGTAATTTTGAATAGTTTTACAATCCTTATAAATTCTTCCACCCTAGCATTATAAAAAAGGGAAACATTTCTTCAAATTTTTCTCAAGACACTGAAGATGTTCATTTGTTACTTCTGACTCCTCTTTTTTTTTATCCGTTTGATTATTTTCACATAAAAAATCACGCGTTGCGACAAACATATCTAATGACCCTTTTCTCATCAGAGTTTTTCAAAAAAAATATTTTTACATAAATCATCATTTTTGATGTGTAACATCTTTCCTCTCGATTGCTGGAGATTTATGGAAATGATTTCGCGAAACGGGACGGAAATGCGTAACAGGAAGTTGGGGAAGCGCGCGCTATTCAGTGAAGTTCTGTTTTTTCTCCTTCATTCGGGAGGGGCTCCACCCCATCCCCCACCCCCTGCGGTCTAATCCATGGGATCATTGTTTTTGCTTTCTCACTTTAGGATCAGAGAAGAAGCTAAGTCCTTTAGGCAGAGTCGTGGTTAGACAATGACGAACGTGTTTCGATACCTGACTTCGATTGCTGCGTACAAATTAAACGACCGGGCCACAGAGCAGCTGGTGTTGCGATCTATCGTAAACAGAACAACTCACATGTTGTGGCTCGACATATGGATATTACTTATCGTCAAACAAGTGGACTGGTTAGTCAAGATATTGGGGACATATGTGCGGCAAAATGCTTATTTGAAAATGGACAAACAGTGATTTCGGTGGTCGTATACATTTCTCCGAATCAAACGGTTAAAAAAATTAAAGATTTCTTGCATTTTTTACTTTTACCATATACCAAGGTGGTTCTGCTCTTTTTTTTTTTAAACTATCACTCGCTTCCTATGATTTTGAGAGGTGATTTTAAAATTAACTTCAGTTTGCTAGAAGCCGAGCCACTCATATCTTTTTTGAATGCTGAACTCAAGCTCGAAATGAACACAAATCGAAATGTTTCGACAACTAACAGTGGTACTGTTATTGACGCTATTTTTCAACGGTTTTTAAATACATTGAAAACACAAGTATATGTGTCATACTTTAGTTTTCATAAATCTATTGTCTCCACTCTTCCCCAAATTGAACAAGAATAATTATTTTTGATAAAAAATTGCATTACTCCTTGTGTTAATTATATAAAGTTTTCATTAAAGATATAATTATTCCATAAAAAATTATTTCCAATCATACTCGATTCATTTTTTTTAAGGATTTAAGTTGCTATTGGCGAATTTACCACGATAACATGTTAGATGTTACACATCGTATGCGACTGTAAGGCTCGTTTCTTTTTTATATCAATATAAAAATGTTATTATTATGCAAAAAAAATATGCTTAAAATCTTAAAAATTTTGGTGACGAAGTTACGCGACCCTTAGATTAAGAAACACTGGGCTAGCAGAAAATAATTCATTTTTATTTATTTTTTATTTGAAAAATACTATAAGAAGAATGCATATTGAAATTTCACTAAAAAATAGTCAGATAGAACAACAGCCTACGCCTGAGAAAAGTTCAAATTCAATTTCAAAGAAAAGTTTAAATTGAAACAATTCCCTTGGGTTATATTAAATTTAAAATAATAGCAGAGGAATAGACTTTTTATTTTTATTTTCTCAAAACATTTTTGTAGAAAACGTTATCAAACTTGAATATACGTATGCGTTATTGAAAATGTGAATTTCTCATTATATTATAGAAAACTGGATTTTTCTCCGAAGTAATACTGGAACTTATTTGTTTGTTTTAAAACTTCCGTATGCCCCTCTGATTTATTAAACCTTAAAATCTCATTCCGGTCTTCTAAAAGAAAAGGAATCCTCATATGTTTCCATATAAAAGAGTGAGGCATACCTTGCAGCAATTTTAAGTATTATGCATCGAATTTTTTTCTATTTCATATGTTAAGAATTACATATTTTTTTTAAAAAATTCTGCTTCAATCTTTGAATCCGTACTTAGATTTACATATATCAATTAATTTGAGTTTATTAAAACAATAACTATAAAATTCTATTTTTTCTTAAATAAAAATGCGATTTAAAAAGCTAAATTAGAAATTGCTTTATAAGGGGGAAAGTATAAAGTATTTTATATAGTTTTATTAAAAGTCTTTGAGTCCAATTTTCTTAAAAGTGTTGTCTACTGACCAAGTTGAATCGAATAATAATATATATATACATATATACGGATGTTCAAAATAAGAGAATTTTTAGATTTTGTTGATTATCTCTAGAACTACTGGACAGATTTTAATAAAATTTGGTACGTATATAGGGCTGATATAATGCAAAAAAATAATCATTCTACAGTTAAAATGCATACGCCTTATTGTGCGTAACACTCATCGAAGTCAGAAGATATGAAAAAGCATTGGCTGAATGTAACCAAAATCTCTATAGGAATGAGGTCCGGTGATCTAATAGGTCAATCCTATCGGTGAATATCTTCACTTTCCAGAAATTCGTCAACCAGATGAGCTCTATATGCCTCCTGTTGTCATTCCTTAATTTAAAATCAGGGTCAACAGCTAACCGATAAAATTCAAACATTGGACTCCAAGACCTCATCCCTATACTTCACAGAAGTTACAGTACCTCTTGCAAAAGACTAGAGGAGTGTGCGGCCATCCAAAGGGATGCCTGCCCAGACTATGAAAACTCCGCTATTGTAACGGTCGATTTCTCGGATTTTGGAGGGCAGGTAGTGGGTTCCTGGCCTGGTTCTCATATAAGGAGAACCAGGATCCAGATCTGGCCTCCGATGTCCGAAAAATCAAACGTTACGGCCTGTTTTTGCCTGTTTTACTGAAAGAGGGGACCATATCTGCTATTAATCAATTTTTTTGTTATATTCTGTAACTGCTGTGTCATACCTTCTGACTTCAATGAGTGTTATACCTAATCATGTAGGTGCAATTTAACTGTTGGATAATTATTTAATTTATTCAATTCCTACTATTAGCTGACTTTTCTATATATTTATATATTTATCTTATTCAAATTTTCAATTACCTTAATAAAATACTTTCTATTCATCCAATCAAGTCCAACTAATTCTTTTTAAAACTTGTAGTGGATAACACTTTATTTTAATACATTTTCAACTATTAATTAATTTAATTTAATTAATTACAGCTTTTAAGCGCCAACTTAAATTTGTCTCCATTGTTGTAACAATGAAAGTGTTAAAACAATTTAAAAGGTTGGCATCGAAAACCGGTCTTTCAGCCAAACTAGCCTCACCGGATGTGCATTGTTACAACAATGTAGACACAAATCATGTTCATTTTCCAATCCCTACTATTTTAGTTCACACTCTCCCTATATATATATATATATATTATATATATATATATATATATATAGGGCCAATTTTTGTTGGTTACTTGTATGACCATTGGTGATCGTGATTTCTTGATACACAGAGAACTACTTCTTTGATTTTAATCTTTTGTTCGTGTTCACAGATATAGGTAATTCAAGCTCATTAGAATAATTAATGAATATGAACGAACACGAACATATAGCAGAAGCAACAAGCACCAGCAACGAGGACATGTTGTTGGCGAGAAGACAAAGAGAATGAGCACACAACACTCTGGGTTTATACACTGGTGGTGAATGTCGCGCGACTCCTTTCTAACGGGAGTCGCAATTGGTTACAAAAGCGCAGGAGCAATTAGATTAAGATTAAGATTACCGCATTAGTATTGTACCAAAGAATTAGAAAATATTTGAAGGAAGTTAAACAAAAAATACTAGAGAGAGTCATTACACACGCACACACACACACTCATATATATATATATATATATATATATATGATATATGATATGATGAAGATTTTCAATCGTTAATAAAATACTTTCTATTCATCCATTCAAAGTAGGAATTGACTAAAACTTTTTTTTTATATTACTTGTTAAATATTTAAATATGACTTCTATACCAATGAATGATCGATTGTTTAATTACGTCCCACATCTCGAAGTGGCAAGATTACTATTGGCACAGTCCTCACAATTTTGAACTTATGCCAAGTGACGAAGACGCCACGATAGGCCATACCAGACTTCGAATTTCCACTCTATACAAAGATGAGGAGTTGGAGTCCCAATATAGATAACGTATATCTGCCTCTGTACATGGTATGTCCTTACTGGCACCAAGAACTAAATTTTTCAATTTTTTAAAATCAAATAATGTCTAATTAGTGGCACAAACAGGGGGGGGGCGGATCTCCGGAACCCCCAAAGCTCTTGAATTTTTTTCAATTGCTTATAACCCTATGTATAAAGTATTTACAATTTAACTAAGTATTTGTTTTTTTACTAATCTCATTAATTAATGCTAATTATTTATTCAATAATCATTTTTTTCTGTTTTTTGTTCCCGAAAATCGTCAAAATTAAAAGAATACGTTGTGTGAAGTATTGCAGGTTGATACGAGAATGGTAGATTTTACACCCTGGATCCTCCCCTCCATTAAAAAATTCTTATGCGTGCCACTAGTCTAATATAATGAAAAGAAATTATCTACATATTAAAAATGAATTTTTTTGTTCATTTTAATAATTTACTTGATATAATTCAACTTTTTATACATCATAAGGTTTTGAACTCAAAGTTATACCTAACGTCCAATACTCTCAATATCTTCATACTCAGAATAATAAGTTAATTAAACACTTAGTGTTATTTTCATTCATAAAAGAAAATAATTTCGCTGCTGATTCTGAAGGAAGTATAAAAGATAGGGGAAACATGATAGTAATTATCTGGCAGCTGTTTTTAATGGTCATCCAATATCAGATGGGAAGAAACGAGGGCTTTCTTAATTCGTCAATCGATACTAATCAATTTTTTTTATAGAATGTTTAGTGTATCACAATGTTGATTCCTAAGACGCGATATTATTGATTAAAAGTAGAATTTTGAGAATGTAAATAATGGGCCACTTCATCTATTAAAAAATCATTTGTATATGAAATATTAATTTTTTTATTATAAATAAATCACAGCGTATTAAATATATTAAATGAGTAATAAAAAATATATCAATAAAAATAAACTCATAAAAAATAAAAATGCTGAAGATGATAAAATTGTCCGTAATGACTAATCGTGTATGTCCATATTTTTTTGCTAAATTTAAATATCGTTGCATTAGCAATTTAATTTATATTTAATCTACTTGATTTTAATAATGTTCGATTCTTCACTGTGAAAGATAAGTTTATATAGCTGCTAAACAATTTCAAATCTATTTGCTAAAAGGAAAAGCAAGTGAATAGAAATTAGTAATATGTGTTTTACCACGGTAATTATTTGACTGAGGACTCTAAAAGATGTCTAATTTGGCTGATAATAATGTGTTTGATATTTTATATTAAAATATGAAATAGAAAAATATGTGAGAGAAAGAAATGTAAATTGTGAAAATAATTGATTTTAATTTTTTTTAATTATTAGTTTAAAAATGCACGATTCCTTAACCAAAAAAAATATTCATTTTTTAAATTGTTTATTTTTTCTGAGATGTAAGTGAGAAGAAATTATTTTTATTTCTATTAATTTTTATAAGTTATATTTAAAAACTTAAAACCTTTCTGACAAACATTTTACCTGTCATGTCTTCATAAAATTCTGAAATCGATGCATAACGTAATTTTGAATTCAGTATTTAACGTAAAAATAACGATATAAATGGAAAAAATGTTTCATTTCTGTTATATTCAAAAAAAAGTTTGAAATCTTCGTATTATGTAAAATAAATGAAATGACGCATTAAGATTATTCTTTAACTTTGGTTTAGATCTTAGAGATTCATTGGCAACAGCCAATTGCACATAAATGATAACCAAGTTTACATGGGAACTAAACCCTGGGCTTTCGCGTCAGACTGACCATCTGACAGAAAACATCTTTCACGCACTTCAGTGCCCAAGGTCATGAAAACTGAGATGGTCACAGAAGAATTCAGCTTTCTATGGGCTGTATCGCCACTGAGTTTGAATTATATTCCCAAATACTTTTATTATAAATTTGAAAACATTAAATATATGTTCAAGACATATGGAGTACTCCTTCAAAAGTTGCGTTATACAATTAAATCTCTAACAGAGGAGAGTAAGGGGTTATATAATCAAGAGAGTGAGGAGCAGTCAAGAGAAAAGAGAGTAGCAATTATGAGGTATTGTATGATGAGTGTTTGGTTTAAGTGACTGTAAAATAAAATTGTGTGTGTAATATTTTTAAGAGAAAGTGTGTTAAAGTGGTTTTAGTGTAGATAGTGAATTAAGCAACAAAATATAATTCGAATAATCAAAATTAATAGTAAAAAATTAAAAACAAACAATGTAATTGTTTTCAATATATAATCAAATATTTTGAATAAAATGTAAAAAAAAAAAATAAAAAGTCACATATATTAAGTTTTTACAGTTTTCACGCTTGTATATAAAATATATTTTATTGCACTAAAAGCATTGGAAATTGTGTGTAATTAATCTTTTCGGGAATGTTTCACAGAACTTTATTATTACTATTATTTGTAAATTATCTTGATAAAAATAAATCCATTGTAAAATCACGAATAATTCTTTAACAATCAATGTCAAAAGTTACTGTTGACTGCTTGAAACGAAATTAAAAATTGTGTTAGAACTATTCAAATTATATGTTTAAAAGGTCTGTGTACATTAAATACAAAAAATACATATGAACAGAAAAATGATTGTTATATAACGCCTAACATTTTAAACATGATTTTTTTATATATCAATAAATAATAGCATTATTTATTAACACGTAAAATCCATATAAGTTCTTTTTTAAATTATTATCTCACCATGAGCTTTAATTTCAAAATTTTGCTATGGCTTGTGCGGAACTTTCAGAAAATTATGGCACACTAAAAATAATGAGGAATTGTTAAGAGTGTGCCATGAAAGTATTTTACTTCTCTTACAATGATTCTTCACCCGGCATTTCACGCGCAGGGTATGTCATACTTACCACCTAACTTTTTTCAAGATTCCATCTAAATCTTTTTCAGAAAATGAATAGATTCTGGTGTAGCTGACTTTCCGCTCATATCCCTTGAGAAGCCTTAGCTTATAGACGAATTCTAAATATATATTTTTGGATACCGCCTATTCGGGTATATCATACTTTACGCGTGATTTGCCGTTATAGTTCTGAATGTATGAGCACGCCTTAAAATCTTTCCTATGCCATGGTGCATTATTGTAGTTATGATGAAGAAATTTGATATTTAAGCAATTTAATAGATACAGTATTTCATAGATATAGTACAACAGTATTTTCGGATGAAGAAAGACTCTTAGAGGGGATGATGAGGAAGAATTGAATGATGAAGAGAAGATTGAAGTTAGGATTCCTCTACTGAAATCTATCCAGAAAATTTAATTGAAGGATCAATTATCATCCTTGATAAAATGACCGCATCATATTCAATGGTCAGAAATCGTTAGCCTATGACAATATATTTTGTTTTGTTGTACGTTGCGACAGTAAATGCGAAAATTACTTTATTAAACAATCAGAAACCGCCTGCTGAACATTAAACCTGGTATTGATTTCTCAGGTGTTTTGGATTTCGATTTATTGAAGGATGTAAACAATGTAAAAACCAACAAGCAATGATTCTAAGAAATTTAAAAAAATAAATAAGATCCAGAAAAAACATCGAATTTACTCGCGATGAAGACTAAAGGAGTGTATGAACAATGTAATAAATGCCCTAATAAAAAGAACAGAAAAACTAAATTGACGTGTGAAAAGCGTGATAAACGTATTTCCTACAATTCTTCATTTTTCACCTTTGTTTGCAAATTTTACGGTAAACACAGAATGTAAACACCCTCGGACATGAGATACCCTGAGAGGGAAATTAAGGTAATTTTTTTCGCGCTTGAAGTGCCGGGTTAATTTTAAATTTGTGTAACAAATAGAACTTCTAAGTTGTACCTAACTTTCATGATTTTAGTGACTTTTTTTTATTTATAATGCTGATATTATCTACAAATACTATATTCTTACGCAAAAAATGAGTTTCAGAATTTTTATAACAAAAATAAGAAAGTTTTTATGCATAAATGCCTCATCACAAAAAATTGAAGGAAAAAATACATTTTAAATAATTTTCTTGTACATCTATAACCAGAAACATTAAAACTACTGTACGTTTTCTATTTATGCAAGGAGCTTCGAATATAATACTATAATTCTAGGAGTTAATTTTAAGTTTACCATAATAACAAATTCTGTGTGAGCCTTTCTAACACGTCACAACCGAAAAAAATACTTTAACATTTTTACTTTCTAATGAATTCCTTCAAAACAATACATAAAAGGAAGTAGAAAATCAGCTTTTTTTTTGTATCGAAACTCTATCAGCATTCATGTATGCTAATTTTATAATTGAGTATATTTTAAGTATATCGTTTTAGCTTGGAAATTATTTCTCCTGACTGTTACAAGAAACGGAAAAAATATAACTAAAAATTCCAGTAAAAAAAGATAGAGACAGAAGATAAAGAAAGCTGAAAATAATTTTTCCTTGGCATGTTATTCCGATAAAATATTTTAGGTGCTAGAATCTTAAAGAAAAAGGGAAACGCTTACCCTTTTTTAAAGTACGATGAATAATGCATAAGTATGTACTTAAAATTCATGATTTAAAATCCAGCTCACAACAAAAACAAAGCTTTTTATTCTCGACAACTCTGGATGGTCAGTGAAAGCGTTAATATGCAGAGCCTTCACGTTGTATAAAAGGATAGAAAGAATGCAACCCTGGTCCTTTCCATTTTGCTAAAATTTTATTAAAGTTTAAATTTCATGATCTATTGCATTGTGCTTAAAGCATTCCCTGTTAAACTAAACAACAACTTTAAATAAAGGATAAAAATACCTGGAGTTTTTAATACGTACATATGATAAATTTTAAGTGTGTTTGGAATTTTATTGTTACTGTTTGTACACCGTTCTATTAAGTTTGCAATTCTGTGCTCGTAAATTATTCAAATGAAAATATTTGAATAAAAAAGGGGGTTTTCTTTCTTTCTCTCTTTTTTTGAAATTTATAATCATATTTTATTTTTGCAGAAACTATTATAAATATCTATGATATCCATTTAATTATTTCTTGGAGACAATTTAAAGTATTGAATTACAATATCAAAACTTCAGGTAAATAATTTGTTTCAGTTTCTGTCTTTTATATTTGTTTTTACTTCTTACTTAAATATAAAGTATATTTTAATAAAAAGTAGTCATTATTGATTCGATCATTTGATAAAATTGAAATATGTCAGCCTAAAACAATTTTTTTATCTAGTGTGCAAAGTTATTTTAACTTCTTTTAGAGTTTCTAAATCCTGAAAAAAAAGATTTATATTTCAATCGCATAATGTTCTTGGTTTAGGGAAAAAATTCAAAAATAGAGGTTAGTAAAATAGAGCTCTGACTGTATATACTAGATACATATTTTGTACATCTTATATCAAGTCCAATTTGTAGGCAGTATCAAAATCAGCCAATAAATTCTTACTCATATAAGACGTACTTTAATCCTTTAACTTCTACTCTCAGTAACCAATCATGGTTGTCTATGACTATTGATGGAAATAACCTTTCAAGTAGCAGCTTCTATTTGCCTAAAAATATCGAACATACATGGGTTAGAATTTGCCTCATGACTTTTAAAGACTCTTAGATCCTGATAATTATGCACCAGAGCTGAAGGTTTGCCCCTAAGATAAGAAAATTAAGATGATAATGCTTCAGATGCTTTGAAAACCACAAGAAACAAATAGTATACTCAAACTTTTTTTTAAATTCCGCTTAAGTTATACGTCTTTTTGAGATGCTTTTATAAAAAAATGGAGTTATGCGATTTGTTTGTGGATTTTAGATGTCTTAGAACATTTTTTAAGAGAAATATGCTAAAATTAAGAAAATAAAAGAAATTATTATTACTAAAAAAATGGGGGGAAATTAGTAAACATTTACAACAAATAACATAAACGCGGCCCATTCTGTACCAAACCTTTATAAGAAAATTTTCAGTTTTTCATCCTGATATGTTGCTATGTTATACATTTTTAAAATGACCTTCAGGATAAGATATAGTAATATATTATTTTTTACAAAAACCAGAGCACTTTATCTTAGTTATTACATGAAATTGCTTAAAAAAACAATGATTATATTAACATTAGGGACTGTAAGTTCTGTAATAAAGCAGTGATTGATAAGTCTGAAGGTTAAAAGACTTCTACTATTATACAGAACATACACACAAAAATATAAGTTAATTATTTTCAAATTTTTTTAGCAATCGCTGTCCCCGCGTTTGAGAACTTTAAAAAAAAACACACATTTCAAGTAAAACGTGTTTTAGTGTATGACATCTTGCTTAAAGTAACGGTATCTGCTTTTACTAAAACACTTGTACTTTTTGTTCTAGTGAACGTATAATAATAAACTTGGTATTTTTACTATAAAATAAAATTTTAAAAAATTGTTATTTTTGGGCAACATTTACAATTTTAGGGTATTCGGGTACTTTAATGTTACCATATTTTTGAAAACTTCTGGAATTCATGCATGCTTATAAATTAGGAAATTGCATCCTTTAATAAGCAAGCCTAATACGAGGAACAAAACGAAAACTTTGAACGCATTTTCCTCGAAAAAATATCCCGTAACATAAGCCCATACATTTTCAAATATATACTCTTTTATCATACCATGCTCCTTAAAATTACCTTATGATGTATAAGTATGAAAAGTTTCATTTTAAGGTTCCAATATACCTACCATTTGAGTCGTGAACGTAAAAATAATTTTATGAACACTCTAATTTCCCCCTCAAACTAATACGTCAATTTAAATAAAAAATAATTCATCCTAAAGAACAAAAAAAAGTGGAAATTATCTGGATTAATACTTTTTTCCCTCTTTCTGAAATTACTTTTAGATCTATTTTGATGTTCTAATGATGGCATTTGAGAAATATTTTCAAACATTGAAGGAAAAATGTAATTCCAGAGAAACTTTCAATACTTTGTGTTTTTTTAGATTCACTGGATTTCATTTATTCGATGCCTTGCTTATTTTTGAGGAAGAAAGTTGGGTTAGTATTGTATTATTGAATTCGAAATGAGACTCGTGTAGGAGAATCTTATAATGAGAATATGAAAACTCATTTAGCATAAAAGAAAGAGAAACATTCCTGTAACTTATTTATAGCCTTAACCCTTATCTACCGATGGTATTTATAAATACCACTCGTTTTAAAATTACATAGAATAACCATTTTTGCAACTACTCCATTTTTGACTACTCCGCAGAAATATCCTTTTAAATCTACTCTTCGACGATATTTGGCAGCACAGTTTCTATGATGAGTATTTTAGCGGGGAAAGCGAATATAGTTTTTTGCAGTAATTGCGTTTTCAGCAGACATTTTGATGGGATTGCGAAGATTTTCATTTTTGTTCCAAAAAAGTAGTTAATGTCAAAGGTGTCTTATTTTTTGTACGTTAATGAAGACCTTAGAAAGTGATTTGATTATTTATTTTTAGTGAACATTGTATTAATTAATTTTACAGTTGAATATCTTTAATTAATTAATTAGCTCTACCGGATTAAATTTCCCAAATTTGAGTATTTTGTTTATGTATATCCTTTAATTTCCAGTGTAGTGATTCAAAAACAATTATTGCATGACAAAAAATTGCTGTAAATCATAATGCGGTAGGTAAAGAGTTAAGGTTAAGCTGATGCAAAAAGAAATAACCTGCACAAAAAAAGGTAGATTTCTGTAGGACACTTAAACCAAAGCATGATTAGATTTGCAGCATTCTTCTATCTAAAAAGTGATTTAAATATGCATTTTGCTGTATACATCTATCTAGTTTCTGAGCATTGAATTAGACTGAATTCGACATCGTCCTTTTATTGCCAAATTCAAAAAACGGAACTGTTCTTAAAACTTGAGTTGCCAAAAAGGACAACTAAACTTTGGATTTAATCTCGTTCCCAACAACTCAAAAAAAGTAGTCTTTAAAATATTATTATTTGCTTTGCATCTCATCTTGATCAATTAAGTCTTGCGAACAGAAATTAAATAATACTATTTGGTATTAAAAGAGACATGGATAATATGTTTTAAAAAATAAAAAACTAGTATTCTTTTCTGAACTTTCGGGAATATTTAATACAATTGGCATGTTTAAAAATTTAACTCGAACTGTTGTAATGCAATTGAACTTTACAAATGAAACACAGAGAATAATACTAAAAAGTCTATGAGAAATAGCTTGTGTGTGTGTCTCTCTCTAGAATCCATCATAATAGTAATTCTTAATATCGGCCAGTAAAAATGTAGATTATTTAAAATTAGCAAATGAAATGCATTCGAATATAAAAAATTTTTTAACTTGCTTCAATAGTAGGTATGTCAGAAAAATACTTTTAAGAATTTTTTTTTTATTTAAATTAAGTTTACAAAATAAGATTTATAAAGTAAATAAAATAAAATATATTAAAAGGCGATCATATTTTTGATTATATAAATGAAAAATTGGAACATTTATTTTCATTACACACATTTTTAAAATTTCAAAACGCATGTTTATTTAATGTTAGAGAATCAAACCCAAAACAGGAAGTTATGGATAAAGAAAAAGATCGTCAAAATTAATCCAATTTTTTAACTTCACAAATGCATTGTTAGTTTTTTTTGCTGTATATATTATTTTTTCTCGTAAAATTCAATGTATGAAGATCCTCTTCGAATTTAAATAAATTTCTTAATACATTACTATGTAAACCAATAAACATGTAATACGTACACCTGTAACAGATATTTTTAATTGTGTCCATAAAAATGGTCTTTAAACGCTTAACGTATATATACGTCCGGCATATATATTTGTCTTGTTCAACCGGTTATTTAAATGTCCCGGACGTACATATGCGTTTTTCAGAAATGCGATTCTTTTCATTGAGGTTTTTCATTACAACTAATCCGAAAGTTTTGGGATGAAATAAAATGAAATTTGACGGCATTTATGAATAGTTTATTTATTTCCCCCAAACAAAGCATACGCACGCCTTTGTGAAAGACGGTGGCACGGGAAAAATAATAGCATCTTTTTTAACGCGCCGTTAAGAAATAGTAGCATATCGTATGTTGCAAAGTTAGAGATCTGACGCAGAGAAGTGAACTAATCCAAGTATTGCTATTCTCAAGCATTCTACGAAGATATCTTATTTTCAAAAAAAATTCGCATAACCTGTTTGGTAGTTTTTCTAATAATGACAATGAGAAACTAGTTAATTACAAAAGTACTATATGAAGTAGAGAGGATGAGAAAAAATTGTTTTTATAATTCGCTTTGTTTTGTAATTGTACTTAATTGAACTTTTAACCAATAAGATCAACAGATCCTAAGGGTCCGCAGTGTGATCATTAACGTTAGTTTTGAATATCGAATTTCTCTGAGTGAAAGAAACTGTGTCATTGTCACTTAATTTACAAATTACCGCCTTTTATTTCAAATTACTAAATAACTTTATAGGAATAAAAAGCATTAAGATAAGAGTATTGCAATAGAAAATTTATAGATTAAAATACAAACGATAAAAATAGTTTCGAAGGGATAAAAGACGTTTCAAATGGCACTAATTTTAACGACTATTTAAACTTCCTAAAAGGTCCTTACACAAACTACGTATGATTCAGGCATTTAAAACTGAAATAAAAGTTCCGATTAGGCCGAAAAGGTGCTTCTTCGAAGCCATTAGCTTTTCTTATTAGCCCTTCTTTATTTTGCCATTGCAAAATAAAGAAATATAAGTATTGAGGAAGAAGAAATAATATACAAAACTGGAGAATTATAAGTTGTTTTTTAGTATTTACTTTATACAACTTAAACGAATATTTTTTAATGTTTTTTTTTTTTTTTTTTTTTTTTTTGAAGAATGAAATTTTCCCAAGAATTTTTGCATGGAGAGAGAGAGAGAGAATAGGATATCTCCAAAACAATGCAATAAAATTCAATGGAATTCATAACACTAATGTTATGAGCCATTTAAAATCTCTAACGAACAGCAGGTTATAAGATGTTTACATTTAATTAACTTTTACAGCCATTTTTAGCATAGATCATAAAGTGATTTTGGCGAAAAATCATTCATGTCAAAGTCGGATGCTTAAAAATATTTATATCTTAAAAATATTCTTACCCTGCGGTTTGTGACGTTTCAAATGGACCAAGAAGTGTATCAATGAAATTAAAATTACATTTTTTCAATGTATATATTTTAATTTATACTGTATTTCTTAACACTGAAAATTTTGCTAAACATTTATAAAAATAATATTCTTTTGAAAACCGGGGTGATACATGTTACTTATTTAATACCTATGACGCCCTAAACCTATTTATGTTTTTTAAAACAATAAAATTCTTCTGAAAATAAAGTTTTGAAACATTGGTCTTTGAATCTAGTTGGATGACTTAAAAGTCGCATCAAAATTTTAAAACAGAATAAATCCTTTAAAACTTATCAATTTTTAAAAGATATTTATCAACGCATTACATCCTATCGGTGGGGAAAACATTCCCCCTTTCCTTCTTCCGCGAAAAACAATCCAACACCCCACATTCAAACAAAAGAACCTGCTTCCAATTCCACACCCAGCAAATGGCAACGACTCAAGCTGTCGGGAAGCAATGACATTTCCTTTCTTTTGCTGAAATGAAGACATCCCTAAAATTCGTTTCCTCAAAAATAACCAAAAAGAAGGGGGGGGGGGAGAAGAAACAGGAAAAAGAGAAAGAATAAAAATCGACATCCACGATTCGGAAAAGCAACTCCAAATCGATTCTTTTCAAGAATGTACATCGATCCTGATGGTAAGACATGGTCCCTTGTCTAATACAGCTGTTCTCAATCTTTCCTCCTACCCTACGTCCATCCCTTGATCTGATAACTCGAACCATTCATACGAAGGCGTCAATGAACGTTGCACCAAGCCCTCCGTTTTCAATAGCTCTCAAAGGATATTTCCAAGTCTGTAGTAGACACAGTAGTTTTAAAGTGACGTTTCTGGACCCGGTGGTGCAAAGAATGGAAGAAAGGAGATTTATGAGGTATCTCGTGAGATACGAGGAAGGTATCGAAGAATATGACTTTTCCATCAACTGTGGCGAATCGATTTTGAATTCGTCAGAGGCTTTTGATTGCGTCTTCGGGGGTGATCTTTGTTGGACAACTCCATGCTTCTTTATTAACCATCAGTCGACGAAAGGATGTTTTAAAAAGGAAAATATTATTGTTATAGGAGCTGTATTTTTTACATTTGAATCTATAAATTAATGCTTTGATACCTTAAAAGTGTGATCTACACTTTTAATACTTATATTAATAATCCAATTCTATAAATTGGTTATTTATGTTTCTTCATTTTAAGGAGTACCAAGTCGTGTAAGTTAATATTTTAAGTTTATTTGTGAGCCTGTTTTTGGTGGGTCAATATGAAGATGTTTTGAAAAGGAGAATATAGCCTTAACGTAGGTAATATATTTACTTGCATTAACATCCCTTAATTTAATGCAGGGGGGGAAGGGAATTGTTTTTGTTCAAGGGTAACATTTGTGAAGAGGAGGATACCCCGGAGGGTTGCCCCTTTTTAAAATTAGCGCATTCATTACCTAACTTTGCACCTCAAAAGGGGTACAAATTGTAAAATAAAAATCGAAAAAGTTAAATAAAGTAGTGGAAACTATACTCATTTATTAACTGCGCAAATTTTGTATCATATATTGCTGCACACACACAATCATACTCATGGATCATGGACAAAAAAATTAGCGCACCAAGAAGGAGTCATCAAAATTAAACGAAATTTTACATACGCAATGACTATTTTGATAAAAGTAAATGATTAGAAAATCAAAGAAAAAAGGATCATTTATTTCAGAGAAAAAGGCAAATGAACGGAGGATTTAATACCCTGTTGAACCCCCTCTACAGCGAATGCACGATGCGATATGATCGATCATTGAGGCATACGAGTTCTGCATGATGTCTTCAGACATTTCGTTCCATATTTGCTGTAACCATGCCTCTAGTTCGTTCAAACTCGTGGGATGCTAATCTTGCCGTCCCAAATGATCTCAGATATGATCGATTGGAAACAAATCTTCGGATCGGGCAGTCGAAGGAAGGGTAGTAACATAGCGGAGACAGTCTTGTCAGAAGTCCCTTGCCGTGTGAAGCATTGTCTTGTTGAAAAATGGCTCCTGGGAGCTGTTGCATAAGTAGCCACACATGTGTTTGCAGGATGTCATGGCATGCCGCTAGTCTGTCATGGTGCCTCGGATCAATACAAGGGGTGACCGTGTATTGTAGGCATTCACCACGGGGTCTCCACACACGAATACGATTGTCATCACTGCTGAGTTTGAATCTAGATTCGTCGCTAAAGGCGACTTGGTTATATTCCGCTATACGTTTCTTCGTGCGCGACACCACTCCAAACGACAGCGTCGATAGAATGTGTCAAGGGCAGCACACGTAATGGGCGCCTCGATCCCAAATGCCCTTCAGCCAGACGCCTTAGTATGGTTTGAGAAGACACAGGGGCTCCTAAAGTAGGTGCTACATGTGCCTGGATGGTGACCGATGAATCAGTTGGCTGTACGCGTGCATTTCTTACGATGGGGTGATCTTCTCGACGACTGGTCTGTCGAGGGCGTCCTGATGCTGGCCATCGTGTAAATGACATCTCTCGGATCCTCTGGCCCCAACACCTCTTTACAACACAATCAGAGCGGCCTAACTGACGAGTTACTCGCCTAGCTGACCACCCAACTTCCATCATGCCGATGATTCTCTTCCTCTCAAACTGTGGCAGCTGCTCATATTGTCTTCGAAAACGGAGTAATGGCATGTCTACCTAAACACTTCCTTTGTAAATGGTTCAGCACACTCAAACAAGCTTTGAATACCTGTTTTATACTCCACTCCACGGAGAACGACGTTAAATGCCCTCTACCGGCTATACGTAATGCTCAATCACACTGCATTTCTAATCATTTACATATCTCCTCGACATATATCTTCATGCCAAGTTTCGTTACGATCCCCGAAATTACTTCTTGGTACGTTAATTTTTTTTTGTCCATGAGTGTATTTAATTTTAGAATCAGTTTAATGAGAGATAAATGTGCCCTTTCACATTTTTCTACAATTTTTTTTTAAATCAGTGGTGGGATTGCTTGTTGAAATTCTCATCACAACCTGCAGATTAATGTCAGCCAACTTGTATCGATACTTACTCCTGTTGATCTTCATGCAAGAAAAGCTTTGCTCACAAATATATGTAGACCCAAATATGGAGAAGATATTCTCTATATTTGGATTCTTATTTTTTTTTTACTGTCTTGGCGGCCTGTAAAAAATCTTTGCGTTCCGCTATCTGCCCCTCCCTGACTTAAAGGTTATGGTACTTTAAAACTATCTTTACATTTTTTAAAATTCATAATAATGATTTAAATGCAATTTATCTTAATTTAAATCTACATCCTTTACAAAAAGTATTGTGTCAAATTATTTCATATTTTGAATTTATTTTTAAAACCTATGCACGTTTTTTAAATGTTGATACTAGTCATATCACCCTTATGTTTCAAAATAATATCTAATTATATGCGTACAGTACTCATTGTTACGTGTATGCATTGAAAAGTGATCCAAAATGAATGTCTAATGCTTTTACCATGAATAAAAGGGATTCTGCACGAATGATCTTAAATAAATTACTGCGAAAGCCCAATTCAGTTTTTGAAATAAGTATATAACTACATACTTCGCTTATTTATAATTTTGTAAATATCTGAAAAGTTAAACCTAAGCCTCCTTGTTTCACAATTTTTGGAGAATTGTCTACATTTGATATGTTTAATGGTGTCAATAATTATGTCTTAAGCCTTCGAATTATGTCTTATGTCTTCGAACAATGGAATAGTCAGGCTTATCTCAATTCACATCAGTCTGAGAGTTCTTTCTTCTAGCTCATCGAAAAGTTCATCATATTAAAATTATATTATTAATTCATACAAAAGGTTCAAAGAATAAAAACCAGACGTAAATAACGAGCTCAAGAAATCCGTAGAATACAGGTCGCAGCTTTATTGACAACTGAATAAATTTCTCATCATAAAAAGTCCGTTGCCACTCAACTGCAACGGAGAAACAGAAATAAAAAAATTAAAAAATTCAAGTGGGAAAGCTCGAGGCGAGGATTCGTGACAAATGGTGATAATCTTACAATTATTTTCCTTTAATTTGCAACCAAATTATATTCTACGTTGGAAACAAAAAATTCTCCTATATTACGCGTGTAAAACTAATTTGCCTAAGCATTAATATTCAAAAAGATCCATACTGCTATGCTATCTATAATGTGATTTGAAGCTGATTCCTAAAATTGGGAATCCAACCATTGAAAATAAATAGACGGTGCTCATTAAATACAAATATAATCTTGCTTCAATTGCAACTTTATTCAAGATTTTAGAACACTGTTCATAAGACATTTTAAAACAAAGAGGTAGAGGCATTAAAATCCTTTTTAGTTACATCTATATTCCTTAAGCTCCTCAAATATCCGCTACCATTTTCCTTAAAATGAAATAAACACTCCAAATCCTTAATAATTCAAACTAAAATCATTGCTTATTTACTGCCAAAGCGTGTTACTACAATCCTTTCCTGCACTCACCCGAAAACAAGGTTCCATAATCAATGAACCAACTCATAGCTATCAAATATTCAAAAGGGAACGCGCACTTTAAATTGAATCAGCTATAAAGAATCTCATCTAAAAAAAGTGCTCTAGCATCATCGTACCCATTCGAACCCTAAACACATGCAGGAACAGAACAACTCAGCAAGCAATGACAGGAACGGGACAGCTGCTTTGTAGGTGATCATTATTAATTCAAGGGTGGCCATTCTGATAGTGTCACAGTGCAATTATCGGTGATGGGTGTATTATAGACCAACAATGGCACACCTGCGGCCCCGTATCGAACAATTTTGGGAAGACCGCCTTTTGTGCAGAAAAGCTTTGTTCCATCCTGCTAGGACATCGCTTGGAGGACAGCAGTGGTGTAAGTCGGTGCTGTCCAAAGCAAAGAAGATGATTTGTTCTTCGAGTTTGGTAAACAGGTGGTTGTATGGTTTTATTATCTTAAGGTTTTTAATTAGAAAATGTTTGAGAAGTTGTTACGGTTGTACAATGGATGGTATTGGGTTTAATGATTAAGTTGCGGTTATTTTAACAAAATTGTTGAGGAAAGTGGTGTTGAGAGCTGAAAATAATGAATACCTCATAGCAGCAGGATGAAAAAATGGTTAATTTAGTATGAAGATGAACCCCTTTTAATGGTTTAAAGAGACAATATAGAAATAAGTTTCATCTCTTATTACAGCCCTCTTTTAGAAATTAATATCCGTTAGCTGAAAGCTCCCTCATTGGCTAGCCTCCTAGAGTTTCTTTTCTATGTCCTTTTAGTCATTAATGGTTTTGAAATAAATTTTCGGAATTAATGACATAATAGTACTGACTGTATTTTTTAAAAGAAAATCCTATTTATTTTTATAGGGAATTAATTTCCTTTAACATGGATCTAAAATCATACATTTATAGTACCATTTCTCATCTAATTTTTTAGTATATATTATTTTAACTTTTCAGAAACTAAGAGAAAATGTTAGTACGCAATCAATGAATAAATGAACTTTTTAGATCAAATATAGATTTAAAATCCTTGATTCATACTTTTTACTAATAATTAGCATGAATTATCGATTAAATCTCAATATTTCTATTTATATTTCTCAATCAAATTTAAAGATTTTCTGTATCACTGTAACTTATGAACTCTAAACTTATAATCAAAGAATTAAACAATTTGCCATCTTCTTAGTTTGGCTATTTTGAACAAAACAGTGCAGTACCTTAAAATGCATTCTAACCAATTTCTGATGCATTTGTTTCATATGTCTTTTTTACGTGAAGTATTGCGTAGTTTTACTTTTACTAAGTTTTAATTTATTTCTCACATTGCATACTTAATCAGTTATTTCGACATTCCATTCCTTAGTCGAAGAAAGTATAAGTGATTATTAATCACTTAAGAGTCTCCAGTGTATATAGTATATATACGTCTCCTTCGGTCAGTGTGTTAACTGTCCGGACGTATATATACGTCTTTTCGAAGTACGATTTTTTTGCGTAGCTATGAGTAAAATTATTCCAAAGGATTCAGAATTCAATAAAGTGACCTTGACAGAGTTTGTATATTTATTTAATTTCTTTTCCTCACAATACACTGTATAGTGATATAACGTGAAAAACGGTAGCACTGTGGAGCGAATCGTGCAACTTTTAGTCAGTAGTTAAGGGGTTGACTTCGCACTTTAGAGCAACACGAAGACAGTAAACTAACTGTCCTAACATCCACCACTACACCAAAATGGGAAAGGCGGTTTGAGTCATGCCAGATACAACGTGAATCAACCCTTCTACACGGTGGATCTTAAGTGGTACTAGGGCTTGAACTCATGACACACCAGTCACGAGTTCTATACTTCGACCACTTGGCTATCGTGCCCACCCCATTCGAGACGGGAACCCATTTCAGGCGAAAGTTCAACTCCTTTTCCCGATGATACATCGATGCTTTATTCAGGATTCGAACCCGAGCCCACTCGATAACTAGCCGAGTGTCGTAACCAAGACACTAGGTGGGGCGGCAATTGAAGTAAATGCTTCAGCTTAATGTTATCCTTAGAAACTAAATATATTAAATTTACTATACAGTAAAGAGCGAAGTTAAAAAAAGCGAAAGATTAATCAAAATCAGTGTAATTTAAATGAAAGAATAAAGGAAAATAAATTAAACTTACAAATAAAAAATATAAATTTATCTTTATATACATAAACGGATTTCCAGATTACGAAAATTTGAAAATTCACTTTATTTTGTAGGGAAAAAAATAGCAAAGAATACGATTAAATTTAGAATATTTTATCAATTGTCCTTTATTGCCAAAAATTGCCACACACACTCAAACACACATAATCATTATTCTAATATGAATAATAAAAATTACAACTAACTCATCGGTAAATTAGATAAATTTATAACGCTCAATAAAAAATAATCTTTAAAAAACTGATGAAACTCGTTGTTATGTATCATGATACTTTTTTACAATAAATATACAGACAATAAGAAAGTACATAAGATATGATATAAAATAAATATAAATAACAGAAGTTAGGGTAAAAAGTTACTCAATTTAAGAATAGATGGAAAATTTTTTTTTTAAAAATCCATTTTTTGAATATAGATTACTTTTAAAGTTGGAGTAAAGAGGGTCTTCAATTGTTATCTAAACAATATTATTTAGAAAAATTGAAAACAGTTTTAAAAAATACATTTATGGATAAAAGAATTTCTTTTGTAAGCATAAGCTTTTGCTTCTGAAAAATATTGAAAAACATTTTTCCACGAAAAAAAGACGCTATTTTCCGTTGAACGAAAGAGAACATAATCTCTAGAAAATCGCTACAACGAAAAAATTTCGAAAAAAAATTTATACTAGAAATTTAATAATTTTTTTAATGTCAGAACTGGGACCTAAATTTTCAGTATCTCTACTTTCCCTATATTCTTACTATCCTACTATAGTGATTAAATTTGAATTTTAAATTATTCATATATTTAACTCTTTTACGACATTGTTCCATTTTACAATTAACGTGAGTCGTATTTAATTAGAAGCTTCTTTACATTTTTAATACGTCATCCATGCAGCATAGTAGTTAGTGACGCTGACTGCTGTGCCGCAGGGCCTGCGTTCGAATCTTGGAGAGGGTATGGGTGCTCGTATATGTATAGTGCCTTTGCAGCATGGAGGTACTCTAAATAGTTGTCGAGTCGTAAGTCCTCTCGTGAGGTTGGTGGAAGGGGAAGAGAAGGAGAGTCCCCTGACCACCCCTAGGGTGTTCTTCCTCAAAATTAGGGTGTGACTACGCCAAAACGTACTGTACCCTGCATGGTACTCAAAGTTATGGCTAACGACAGGCGTACATCTGACCCTTTGCCGCAATGAATTTACTCGCCGGAATATTCAAAGAATTTTTGAAGTGATAACTTCTTTAGGGACGATTTTGCTGAAGAGTGAATATAAATGAAGCGTCCCGCTGAGCTGCGTTACGCTGAATCGGGTTTCCTCGGCCCCAGTCGGCATCAATCACTCTCAGGTTGGTGAAACTCGCTTAGTTTGGAATTGAAACCTTTTTAAGCGCACTTTTTTTAAAAGTAAAAATTTCATGCACCTTCTTTTTCTCGAATCTTTATTTTATTATTCTTTATTTAAATATTACTTCCATGCAGCCCACTTCCACTCAATTCCAGTGTGTGAACAAAATAAGAAAAGTGCGAGAGAAAATATTTTTTTTAAAACTTATTTTTTAAGTAGGATAACCGAAGAAGGATTCTGAATACACTATCTGGCCAAAAGTATCCGGACACCCAGTGGTATGGACTTAGAGCGTCCTGAGGCACATATTAATATGATGTTGGTCCCCCTTTTGCATGGATGGCAGCCTGCACACGTTTGGGAAGACTTTCCACCAATTTTTGATAGGTGACCATAGGAATTGCCTTCCAGGAGTCCATCACATCTGAAGTGAGTGCTTGCAGTGAGGATGGTCGATTTGGCTGGCTACGTAATCTGCGCTCTAATTCGTTCGAAAGGTGTTCTATGGGATTTAGACCGGAGCTCTGAGAAGACCAGTCCAGTTTTTGAACACCCATTTCATCAAACCACGTCTGTGCAAGCCTTGATGTGTGAATGGAGCCGTTATCCTGCTGGAAGAGAGAAATGGGCCTTCCCCGAAATATTGCCATAGAGTTGGCAGTGCAGCATTGTCCAGAATGTCCACATACATCTCAGTATTCATGTTTCCAATCACAGGAACTAACGGACCCAGGCCAAACCACGAGAAACAACCCCACACCATTATGCTTCCACCACCAAACTTAACAGTCGTCACAATGCAGTCACTAAAGAAACATTCGCCAGGCATCCGCCAAAACCCAGACGCGTCCATCCGACCGCCAGACTCTAAAGCGAGATTTATCACTCCAAAGAACAGTTTTCCACCTGTCCACAGTCCAATAACGGTGAGCTCTACACCATTGAAATCGATGCTTCGCATTCTGTGGAGTGATGTTTGGCTTGTGAGCGGCTGCACGACCATGGAATCCTAAGTTTTTTAACTCTCGACGGACAGTCCTGCTGCTAACACTAATTCCTGATGAACTTTGGAACTCCTGAGAAATTTCCACCAACGAGGACTTGCGATTTTGTTTCACTACTCTTTTGAGGGTTCTGCGGCTCCGTTCACCAAGTATTTTCATCCTACCGGTTCGTTTTTCTGCCGTTCCACTGCCTCGATGTTTCCACTTCACAATTACATCACTCACAGTGAATTTAGGCTTCTGTTGAATGTCCGCAATCTCACGAACTGATTTCCCACAAAGGTGGCATCCCACTATACTGCCACAATCAAACTCACTAAGCTCCTTTGACTTACTCATTGCCTCACAAACGCATAAATACAATCTGACAAACCACTACCAACACTTTTATAGCTTTCAATTACGTATCAAATTGCGTCACTCGCCAGAACCACTTTTTAATGGGGTGGCCGGATACTTTTGGCCAGATAGTTTATTATATACATTATTATTATGAATATTTCAAGAGTTTGTTATAATCGTTTCTATAGTTTGTTATAGTTTGTCGGACTATGTAGTAAAGGGGAGAATTTAATTTTTCCGCTGAACATTGTTTGTGTTAAATAATGCTTAAAAATGTTACAAAAGTTGAACTTGCTTGCCGTATTAGAAGAAATCGGTGAAACAGTAGAGGAGTGCTTTAAAGACGTTGAACTAAAAGAAATTCCTTTTAAATCCTCAAAACTTATAAAAGATGCGGAAATTGTATTGGATGTCTTTGTGACTACAGTTACACAACGTACAAATGAAAACGAGTTGCATTGGTTACGCTTGAAAAAACTAAAGAAATGGATAAATTCAACGTACTGTGATGTTGTATTTCTTCAATAAAGGAACTGCTAAAGGCTGCACAAATAATTTTTTTTATTCTTACAATATAATTAATTCTCAAATATGATTTATGCATATTTTGAGACTAATACAGAGTCTGGCATATTAACCCCCACCCCACCGCCAGTTTCAAAAGCAGTTACAAACTAACAAAACAAGATACAGAGAAAAGCCTTTTATTTGTGGACAACAAATAAGAGGCCCTTTTGTATTAATTGGGTTTTAAAAATTATGCCCGTTAAATGGCATCCTCCAATGGTGACCAATTGACGAAGTCTTTCCCGAAAATTGTCCTTATTTCTTTGTGTCATTTCCAGTGGAATGGCAGCCATTGTCTGAGTGAATGCCTCCTTTAGTGCTTCCAGGAATCTAGGACGATGTTAGTAAACTTGCACCTTTAACAGTCTCCTAAGAAAAAAATCACAATGTGATAAATCAGGTGAATTCCCTTGTTGCCAGGTAATGTCTCCTCACAAAGAGAGAAGACGTCCAGGAAACAACTCTCTCAGAATGCCCAGCAAACCGCCGCGAAGTGTGAGCTGTGCCTTCGTCTTGTTGGAACCAGATTTCTTCTTTTTCATGGTCCCCTAGAAACTGGTTTCACTTTGTTCAGAGGAAGGTCTCGATCATGTGGTAGTAGCGATTTGAAATAATCGTTACCGTTTGTTTATCTCCTTCGAAAAAATAAGGACCAAACACACCATATTCAGTAACGGTGCATCAAACTGTCACACGAGGATTGAGAAGAGATCGCTCGTGAAGCAGCTGGGGGTTTTCTGCTGCGCATTAGCAACAATTTTGTTTATTCACAGTGCAGACAAGTGGAACAGAGAAAATCAAAACTCCAATATTCTGAAGAACTTTCGGGGAAGAATACGACAATGTGTCACCATTGGAGGATGCCATTTAGCGAAAATAATTTTAAAACCAATTAATGCAAAATGGCATCGTACTTGTTCTCCACCAATAAAAGGCTTTTCTTTGTATCTTGCTTTGTTTGTTTGTAACTGCCTTTTGAAACAGTAGAGGTCAATATGCCGGACTATGTATTAGTTTGCGAACACAGAAATATAAATAAATAATTTATTTGACACTAACATCATCCTGTTTTTTATTAAACGAATTAAACTGTTATGTAACATAAATGCAATTATTTGTATACGGTAAAACACGTTTAACGTGAAAACGCTTTTGACGCATGTTGCTTAACACGAAATAGTTCAACGGTCCAGACAAATTATGTATTTTAATGCATTTTTTCTCTTAACACGAAAAGAAAATTGCTTAAAACGAAAACATTTCCCTCTGGATATTGAAACTGAGGAAATGTTTCAGAAAGTTTCTGTAGAGTTGGACTGTCCTACATTACCATCGGAAGAATTTGTTGCAGTTGATGATGATAATTATGACCTAGTTATGGTAAACAAAGACAAAAAACACAATATTTTCCATTGATGTAGATTCGAACTAGGAAAATAAAATGTATAATGCTGATCATGTTCCTACGTCATGCGAAATGTGGAACAACTCGAAACGTACGTGCAGTTATTTAGACGGACATTTCATGGGGAAATGAAAAACAAAATGGATGGCATCGAACAATTTAATGACAATTTGATGCACAAAAGAAAATGCAATGAAAAATTTCAGATTATTTTCCAAAAACTCAATACATATTTTGCTTTTCGAAAAAATTCAAAATTTTTGCATTGAATTTCATTAAATTCTTGTGAATTCTTTTGTCTCAGTATTTTTATTAAATAGATGCATGCATACATATCTATGTAAATAAAATGTCCTTTAACGAATTTAATTTTGTCGATTTTTTGCACAATATTATTTAATGCGAAAAAACAATTCAGTCCTCTCAGTTTCGTGTTAAAGGATATTTTCAATGAATATATGTACATATATTCAAATTGGAAAATTAAAAGTTTCACTTTTGCGTTGCGGTCACAAACACACACCTCTTTATTTATGAATAAATGACATATTAACACGATTAATTGCAATTATTGCACTCATATCACTTTTCTTCATAACAGTATAAATGGGCATTTCGCAATCCTACAGCAGATACTCTTTGTATTTACAGATAGGTTTCAATAACTGCTCCATTTCCGATATGAATACATTCTCTTAATAGCTCAATTCATACATAAAGCGCACATTATGTCTTTCAACTACATTAACTCCGCTTACATTTGTTTCCTTGCGCATTTGGAACATTTCCGAGGAATCTTTGAGAGGTGCCTTTGAAGTGGAATTTGCAATCGAATTATGGAAATGAAGGAACTTTTCTTAATATGCCTTTAAAATGAATACTGATTTGATACTTTTCTTGGAAATTATGATTATTTACAAATTTTATTGTGAAATACTTTATATGAAGCTTTTTCCATAATTTTTAGAATAAAAATAATTTTTTGAATACTTTTGAATTTAAACTGTATTTTTAACAGTTTATAATATCAGACAGAAAGAGTTTTCATAAAAATATAAAAACATCTAGTTAAACTGGTCAAACCAAACTAGGCAAACAATTTAGGATTCCCTATAAATAGTGTGTTAATAATATAAATACAATGTAGAATAATAACAATAATATAAAAATGTACTATTATTATTATTATTCTATATTAATTACTGGTAAAAAAATGTTAAAAAAAGCCTCATTTAATGGTATTGAGTGCAAAACTTACACTTCTTCATTTAGTTACCACGAGCTTTTGATAACAAAAGTATGTACTGAAACACCCATAAGCATAATGGAAATAGAATGATAATAATAATACTCTTCTATAAATGTATACAATAAATTTTTTTTAGTATTATGTATTGAAAATTAAAATTTTGTTTATATTTACACCTGTTCCATCTTAAATATTTTTAAATGCAATTTTAAATAATAAACTTGTTAATTATATATGAGATTACTCTAAAATAAAACTTATTTATACAATTAATTACATATAAGCTAAAGAAGTTAACTTCTACCGCGTGTTCACACTGATACACGCATGACTTATTTATTTATTTATTTTTTTTTTTGCTGCATTTGACATAGTGTTTTTATTAAAGCGCTTCGAAACCCAGGTGTAACTTATGAATAACCCTGAATAACAATACATTCTTAGTTATTTAAAAAAAAATAATTACTGTAAAAAATAATTACTGCTGTACAACATGTTCCTTAAAAAAAAGCATATTAAAAATGATTTAAGATAGATAAATTGCATGAGAGAAAAGAAAATTGACTCCCTTTCAAATTAAGAAAGTAAAAATTATGAGTGTACAATGCCATCTTCGAAATTAAAATTGTTATAGTTTATTAATATAAATAGTTTTTAAAATCTCAAATGATGAGTGAAAAAAAACCGTCTATGCAAAAAAGTAAATAGTATAATTTTTCCCTCTAAAAATACAGAGAACCAATTTATTTCTATCCAAATAGCTTTACTCAGACATAAAGAACAAACCTCAAAAAATATACTGTCTCCTTACATTTATTTCCTTGGTAAAATTATGTTTGTTGATCTTCAATCGACGTAAAAATAAAAATAATAAATAAATAAACAAATATATAGAAAACCGCTCCTACCTAATTTCTCTGAAATCTATTTTAGCATTCCATCCATACAATCCATTCAAACATTTCAGATTAAGAAGACACTGTAATTGAAAACATAATTTTTTTTAAACAAAAAACTACGTTCGAATAAAGCTATTGACAAAAAAAATTCAATAAAAATATTTCTTCTTTTTATTTAGAAACATTCCAAAAAATCTTCAATACAAATCTTTCTTCAAACTCATTGTTCTAGAATAGCTCTCTCATTGCTTTCCTAGTTCTCTCTCTCTCTCTCTCTCTCTCTCTCTTCTCTCCTTATTTCTTTTTCGAACATCTTTTCCACTCAAGGTGATTTTTGCAGAGGGAAGAAGTGATTGTATTTATTTAAGCAATAGCCATGAAATTGCTAACCGGAATACGGGTGAAGAATTGCATTGTTTTTAGTTTGATCATATTCATAAATTTTCCCGGACAGTTTCGTCGTAAAATATATCAGAAAGAGGTTATACGGCGAATAAATTAGTATTTCAATTCACTTGAAACTTTTCCAAGCCGTATTCGAGTTTTTTCACAAGAAGAAAAAGCCCTGCTTTCCAATTTTCAAAAAGAAGTATGATCGACAATATACCATATTAAAATTTAATAGAATTAGAGGGTCTTGGGATGATTCTTGAATTGTTGGATGTAGTTTAAAGAGATTTGAGTTTTTTGATATTCTCTATCATTTTTTTAAGTAATAAATACTAAAAATGTTGCATTTCAGCAAGAGAATAAAACACTTATACTCAAAATAAATTCGTTGCAAAAAATCACTTATATTTAAAGTAAAATCACTTTTTTTTATGTGTAATGTTGATATATTTTTAATATAATATTAAATCACTTTAAGTTAGTTCAAAGATTAATTTAATTCGATATTTAAATAGTGTTGAGAATCACTTATCAGCGTGGATTAAGATTAATATTATTAATAATTGTTTATAGGTGAACATTTAATGTCATAAGAATATGAGTAATATTTAAATAGTTTAAATTCTGAATAAATAACGTTTTTTAGTTTATCATCACTTGAAAAAACGTAAGGATGTTTAAAAAATAAAAAAAGGTTTTTTTGATTGATATAAAGAGTTTAAAGTCTAGGAAATCGCATTAATCTAAATGCTGAACTGTAAGTATAGGTTTATATATATATATATATATATATATATAAATATATACAAAAAATATTTAATTATTTATGACAATACTTTCCCTTAAAATCTTGTTGGTAAGAAAGTATTTGCTTATTTTTGTATTTTTTTTTAACTATTTAGTAAATAATAAAGCTATATTTACTATTTCCTGATACCATACAACAAATAGAATCCTGAATTGGAGGAATAATTGTCAGGTTCAGATTCATCACATGCATTTCTAACAAAACGAGGTGTTTTCAGCTCTTAAATTCACATTTACTTTTAAACTATGCTGAAGGATGTTTTGCATGTGAATAAAACAACAGTTTTAGTAAACTGAATTATAATCGTCATATTTGTGCACAGTTTTTATTTGTATTTTTTAAAAGTAAATTAACATAAAAGTAGCCGTTTGTAAATCTGCATAGTTTTCCTTTGCAAATAGGTAACGACACATGTCGTATGTTTTGACTTGAGAACAAAAGTTATATACAAAGTTTGGGACACGCATATATATATATATATATATATATATATGTCAACGTCCCTGTAACGGCAACTACGGAATTAAAAGTCTTGATAGAAGGTGCGAGATTTCCTTTATAGGGAGAACACTGGTACAACGTGCTATAATGATTTTTAACAGGCAAAAGAACCCCGACTTAGGAGGACGACGCTGTTTGAATCTGGAAAGTCAGAAGAGATAGCGAACAAAGAAATTCTCCAAACGCCATGATTTATGAGGTCTTCTAGGACCCTACTGGCTCAGGGCTTTTTAAGTTTATAGGGAAGGTTAAGTAACTGGAGGGGAAAGAATGACGAAATATTGCATTAATTTTGCAACATGCAAGTTTTATTTTACAGGTTACGAACATAAGTATCAATTTTTATTTCACAAACACACACACATATATATTCGAGATTTGGAGCTCTTTCACAACGCATTTTGAATAGGTGAATTATATATAACCGAGAATTAAATACTTTTTTCAACAAAATAAGGTTCTTAGAAATTGTATAAGTAACATGTATGAAAATATAAATACTTATTTATATGTAATACTTTAAATAGAGTTTTTTAGCATTTAAAATTAATGTAGCTGGACATATAGATTAGAAATGTTAAAAAACATACGTTTCAATATAATTGACTTCCTTTTCATTGCAACTTAATTCGCTTATTATTCAAATAATCAAGAAGTGCATTATCTCATTTATACATGTTTGTTATTATTATTTGTAAATTTTAGAAACCAGTTTTCTAATTCTAAATCAAAGTGGTTTTATGAAACCCGAGAGAAGATGTTTTTCTTTCCTTGGATAATTCTTTGAAATTAAAAGAACATTTGTCAATAATACTCCTGCGATATTAATCAACTCAATCACACAGAATGAAAACACATTTTTAAAATGCCTACATCAGTCATATAAAAGCTATAAGATAAAAAAAAATTCTTGAAATTTCAGGCACTTAAGATGAAAAATTTATTTTATTACTAATATATTTCGGTATGAGCGAAGAATACTTTTTTTTGTAAGATAAATTGATCAATCAGTATGAAATACTGATACTGAATAATGGAAAAATTCTTCATACAACACAAGTTTGAAAAGTTGTAATTTATTACATTTAAGATATTTGTTTTACTCTTATGCCAACACTGAGTATGAAAAGTAGTTTTATATGTTTTAATGTACTTGGTAAGGCAATAAAGCAATCGTATACGCAATTTTTTTCTTTCACAGATTTCTCCTGGTATAGGAGCTCAACGCGTTTTTATTTTATATTTTCACTTAATTCAAAAATACAATTTTTTTTTTTTTTGAAAAATAAATAGAAAAATGCCTTTTAACATTTGGAAGTTTTCCTTTCAAAAATAAAAATATATAGTATGAAACAAAGAAAGATCTTGAAATGCTTTGCAAAAGATATAAAAAATGCGATATTTCAAACAAAAATTGCATCTATAATTTTAAATATTAATTACAGTGAAATATATAATACCATTTTAATTAATAATATTAAATGAGAGGAAGTTCATTAAAAACACGTTTTATTACGTTTATTTCTTTACAATTTTTTACTGTTATAACGCTATTGTAACACATCTGATTAAGTTATTTTAACAGTTCTAGCAACAATACATTTACTCTATTAGAACTTATTTAAAATCGCAACAAAAGCCACAGTTATTTTACTTATATTGTTATCTTGAAATTTTTTTAATTTAGTTTCTGAGCGAACAAAGTAAAGTTGTGTTTTAATTAGTGCGTTATCTTTTTTTGAAAGCATACATTTTTGATAAATACGTCTTTGACAATGCTGGGGTCGTTGTTTGGTGTGGTTTCTGCACTGCTTCTTTGGATCATCAATATGCTGTAATTGATTTATTACTGCGAAATGTTTTACTTGTTTTATTCCTTTGGATGTATCTTTTTTCTGGGAACACTTCAAAAGTGAAAATCCAAAGTATAAGTTTTTGATTACTAAAACATAGACAAAACGGAAACATTGTCTGGTGCGTTATCTGTTTTGCTTCTTTGGGCCATCAATATGTTGCAAATGATATATTACTGCAACATGTTTCTGTCCGTTGGATACATTCTTTTTGTAGAACACTGGAAAAAAGTGAATTCCTAAGCAGGAAAAGAATGCTCTCCCAAAAATAACATTTGATTGCAATGTTCAGCCTTCTGAAGCTGAAGCCTGTGTTGCCAACGATTACGTTTAAGATTTCAACCATGCCAATGAAAATAAATACCTGGAGAATAATCTTTTTACCAGCAGCATGTTCAACTTTTAAATCTCCCTGCAGATATCAAGTGCTGTAATGATGCAGTCATACTAAATAGCTTTTCTTCTCAAAGTTACGAATACTGAAAAGATCTCCACAATCCTCTAAAAGACACAGCAAATAACACTGACAAATCAAAAAATGCAAGAATCTCCAGCGAATCATCAAAATATTTCAGATCGCTTCAGTATATAGAAAATAATTCAGATCGTACATAGCAGCAAAGATTTCAAGAACGGGAACATAGGAATTTCAGTGCTATAATGGTAGTATAGAGATAGAGACTCTTCATTTAGAGATGTGACTTTTTATTAAGAGATAGGGACTCTTAATTACAGAGATAGTGACTCTGCCACACAAAAAGAGATAGTGACTCTTTACCAAAGAGATAGTGACTCTTTACCAAAGAGATAGTGACTCTTTACCAAAGAGATAGGAAATCTTTATCTAAGAGATATAGTGACTCCTTATCTAAGAGATAGTGACTCCTTATCTAAGAGATAGTGACTCCTTATCTAAGAGATAGTGACTCTTTGTGATTTTTATCAATAGCTTCACCTCAATAGATTTTAAAAAATATTGTAAAAAATTTTGGCTTTCAATAAAATAAAGTACCCTATTTGTCACTTTTATTTTTTATATCATTTAGGAAAAGAAATACTTTTGTTTTTAGTACAGTAATTTTCAGCAGTTTTATAAAAGATATAAAGTATTATAAAAAACCACAGTTTATTGTTTTTAATATATGATTGCAATAAAATAAAAATCAGATCTTTACAACATTAGTAAAAATCATAAATAATTTTGACGATTTTGTAAAATAAAAACATTAGTAAGATGATAATTGATATTTTGTAAGAAATGTTAACGCGTAAATGAAAAGTTAAACATCATCCATTACTTGGAAAATATAACATGTTTAAAATCGGAGGAAAAGTAATGTGTGAGATTTAAAAAACCTCATATATTTTTTTAACCAAAAAATGTTTTAATAAAAGATATGATTTTATTTGTGACAAATAATTTACACTTTTTATTTTTTTACTAATTGTAAAGAAAATGTAGTGTTTAAAACCTTTTTTTAGGAGAATAATATGTTTTTGCAATTTATAGTTAATTGTGATATTGCTTAAAATCTTTGATTAGAATCTTTTACCTGCTCTTTGAAAGTAAGGTCATAATCAATGCATCGGTTTTGGTAAAACACACAAATTCTAAACATTTCCAGGAATAATCAAATAATTCTTTAATTTCTTGTATTGTCTTTAAGCTGATGTGTAGGAACGTTTTTTTTTTTAATAGAGACGAAAAGAAAATTGGTTTAACATTTTTCCTAAATTAAGGATAGACGAAATATATTTGAGGTGGAAATCAATCAAATAATTATAATGTGTGGATATACACGATGGTGTAATTAAAATCCAGAACAGCTTTTATAAGTCCAAGAAAGGATTTATTTGTGTACTAAGTTGCTCAAATAATAGTATAATTTAGAAAGATTGTAAGCCCTGTAACTATATATTTGCAATGATAATTCCCTAAAATTTTGAGAAATGCATTCAATAAAAAAATCAGTATTACTTAATACATTTTTTTAAAAATAATGAATGTGTGTTCAAGGGTTAATTTTAAATTAAGAGTACACAGGAAAAATTTATTTGTACACTAAACTGGGCTGCTTTCTATACGTTGATATTGGTTGATAATAATTAATACTACCATCTTCAGTAAAATGTAGACTAGAAATTAAAAAACGTAACAAAATAAGATTGCCTTTTTTCAATGAATGCTAAATATTTTAGAAGAAAGGGGAAATTTAATAATGTATTATTTTTGGAAAACATTTGGGTTTTCTCAAATTGTTCTATAATGAATGAGTAATAATAAAATTTCAGAAAGGGATTTATAATAAAATGTGGCGAATGATTTAAAAAAAAGTAAAGATTAATAAAGAAAAGACAGCTTACAATATATTTAAAAGCATTTGCGGCATTCCATTTTAACTGTTACGTCTAATAGTTTAAAAATGGAAAAAATTATGTATATCTTCCCTTAATCCTCCTCAACAACCGTTTGGGGTCGAGTTTCATAAAAACCATTGTGTAGTGTGGATCTCTACTCCATGAAAAGAATCTGCTTACCAAGTTTAGGGACTGCACGTCTAATTGTTTAAAAATGGAAATAATTATCTATAACGCTCCTTAATCTCCCCCAACGCTCTTTGGGGTGAGTGAGTGAGTGAATATTAGCGTCGCACTGTTTAGCTAATTGAGGGCTTTTGGCGATAGTGCGCATAATTTTAAACCATGGTCAAGTGACGCGGACGACACCTGAGCTGGTACCCCCTATCCTAACTACCACACCACACCACGGGAGGACTTTTGCGCTCTCGACAGATTTAACGTGCATCGCTCCCCTACACGGTAAACGCTCTTTGGAGAGGGACGATACTCGCAAAATCCATTCTTTGGAGAATTCCAGTTCATGAAAGGGACATACCTACCACAAATTTCAAGTCTGTGGGTCAAATAATTCAAAAATGAGAATATATTTATCTCCAACGGTCTTAACTACTCGCAAACACCCCTCCTCTCTCATGGTTTTGATTTTCACAAAACCCGTTATTTTGTTGATCTTTACTTCGTGAAAAAAACCTGTCTGCCAAATTTCAAGTCTGTAAATCACACAAGAACGGGAGTATTTATCAATAACGCTCCTTAACACTTCAAAACTTCCCTTAGGGGTCGACTTTCGAAAAACCCGTTCTTAGCGAATCTCTACTACAAGAAAGGGACATGCCTGCCAATTTTCAAGTCTGAGGTGTAATAGCTCCTGAGATATAGCGATGAGTGAGTGAGAGTCGCTCTTCTCCTTTATATTTTCGGATATATCTTACAGTTTTATTGAATTACTGATCTTATGCAAAGTCTCTAGTATGAGTAAAAAAATATTTTTTTTTTATTCAAGCCTTTTTTTATCACATTTACTTCAGTATTTATACATGGTTAAATACTTCACATTTAAATATGTCTCACACATACACAACACATTTTACATTTTCTTTTTGTTCAATTTTCGTCGTTCATTTAAGAAGTTTCAAAATAAAAGCATGACTGCAGTGCACAAAAATAAGTAAAATACATAAAAAAATATAATTAGTGTAAAAGTAAGTAACATAAAATTATCTCTCTCTATATAAAAAAAAGGTTTTTCGTGATGCTGTAATATATCTATTTATACTTAAGTTATAGTTAATAAAAATGGGTCATAAAAATTTGAATTTTTCTGAAGAGGAGCTCCAAGAACGAACTTTGCGAGAAAAAGATAAAATGAAGAGAGTGTACGAAAGACAGAAGTTTTTAAAGAAGAGATTAGTAGAAAATTTACATTCTGAACAGTTAGAAAAATTTAAAACGAGTCGGCGAATCAGAGCTACGTAATAAATCTAAACTACAGGTTGGGCAAAGAGTATGAACAGTTGTATAGTTTGTACAATGGGGGGCTTGTCCGTGGTTTGCCACATAGGGATACCCACCTAGTTATGTGTGATAGATTAATGTAAAGTTATAATCACATTTTAAAAATAATATTTATCATCAATTTCCCCCCCAAAAAATGCAAATTACTTCGCTTCTAAGCCAGCGTTTCTCAAACTGTTGGGCGCACCTCCCTAGGGGGGCGTGATAATTCTACGAGGGGGGTGCGAGCATATTAAAAAGTCGAAAACAAAATATTATTTAAAAAAAAATTCTGAATGTAAACAAGCAAAATGCATTCCAATATAATAAAATATAAAAAACACATTCACACTGATATAATACCCTTATAAATGCATCAGTACTGCATAAGATATTTTATCATTAATTTAAGAATTGTAAGTTAAGAAAAGTTTTAATAATTAACAGTGATCCCATGGGCTTCTCATATATGAAATCATATACAAAAAATAAAAAATTATCTTGATAATTTTAACAGTTTATAATTAATCCTTTGCCGATTAAAAATTACGTGATTCGTTCCTCAATGTCACCGTTTTCAACTTAGATGCTCGTATGTTATGTAAGGGGGGGGGAAGAAATAAATAAGCAAATCCTCTGAAATAAGGAAATTCTTCCCAAGCGCTGTCTAGGAACATTTTATTGCATTCCAAAATCATTGGAATAATTTTATGAATAGCAGTGCACAGAAAAGATAGTACTTCAAAAAGACGTATATATACGTCAGGGGCAATTAACACTTTGGCTGAGCGAGACATTTATACACGCCGATAGCACTTAAGAGGTAAAAGTCATATTGTAGCTTTAGAGTCTAAGGATAGTATAATTTAATTCAATAGTTTGTTATTTTAGGGAGGGGGCGCGATGAAAATTATGACTGAATATTGGGTCGCAAGTATTGAAAGTTTGAGGAACACTGTTTTCTAAGCCAAACTAACAATCTTGAATGTTAGAGTACGTAAAACTATTCGATTAATTTATTTAAAGCTATGAACACATAGTTGTTTTACTTTTCATTTTTTTCAAAATAAGAGCATTCATTTTATTTTTCAAGAAAAAAAAAACACTCCAAAGATTTTTCATCATTTTAGAAAGCCAAGTTTGCCTGTAGATATATTCGGAGTTTTTTCTCAACTTTATAGAAATGACAAAAAAGCTACTCAGTCAACTTGCCTTTGGAACAATTACTTTTTTTTTTCTATGTATCATCACGAAGTGACCGAGCTGCAATAAGCTTAATTTTTCTTATACTCCTACCTCAAAACAATTCAAACTTTTCCGCTAACTCTACTTTAGCTGTACGCTTCGTTACCTGCTTCATGAAGCGTCAATAAAAGTGACTTTAAAAGAAATACATTTCCATCTTTCAACCCTTAGTATGGAAAATCTAATCTACTCTTTTACAGAATTTTTAATGAACAAATTAACTAAAAAATAGTTCCGTGATTCTTTTGTTTGCTTAATATAACAATTAATGCCACAGGCAGAAGTTATAATGAGGTACTAGTCAAAGTTTATTTGAAAACGTTCCAAAAGTATAAAATTTTAATCTTCCTTTTTCTTTTGTCTTTTTATTTTTATCTGTATTAGAATAATTTGTAATCTATAGTTACGTACAATATTTCTATAAGTGAATAAATGATTCTGTAAAGCAGAAACAAAGTGTTGATCTGGTAAAAGTAGATCATTTTTTATGAAATATACTTTTTAAAATCTTTCTTTAATTTTTATAAGTTACAAGGTAAGCTTACGAAATATTGCATGAATGTTTTATTTATACAAATTCAATTTGATTCCTACAGTCCGTGTACAAAGTTCAACGACTCTTTGCGTTACGTTGTAAAACCCACTTCTCATCTTCTGTCAGACAATTCATGTAAAGAATGGGTTACTTTAAAAAATACAAATTCAATAACAATATAATAATTCAATACAAAGTTGGAAAACAAACTCAATACAATGTCGGAATATAAATTCAATACAATGTCGGTATACAAATTCAATTTGTATTCCGACAGTCCAAGGGGTACAAAATACGCATTCATTTACAATATAATAATTCAATACAATGTCGGTATACAAATTCAATTTGTATTCTGACAGTCCAAGAGGTACAAAATACGCATTCATTTACAATATAATAATTCAATACAATGTCCAACAACAAATTCAATACAATGTCGGAATACAAATTCAATTTGATTCCTACAGTCCGTGTACAAAGTCCAACGACTCTTTATGTTACGTTGTAGAACCCACTTCTCATCTCATGTCAGACAATTCTGTAAAGAATGGGTTACTTTTGTGCCGGGAAAGCAAGGAAACACAGGAGGCGATTCGGTCATCCCCTTATGTAGTCATCAGATTATGTGGAACCCAAAGATCCAATTTTCTCGAAAATCCCAAGTTAACCATCCGTCTTTCGATTGTTGTTCGGTGTACGTTGAATGTCCCTGCCAATTCTTGCACTGTTGGGTTCGGGTTGTTCCTTATGGCTTAGTAAATATCTTCCTCTCCAACATGTGATGTCCGTTCACTCCTAGTCTGATCTTGGCAGCCTCTGTTTCCTTCCCTAAATTTACGAAACCATCTACGACATGTGCTGTCGTCTATTGCATCGTGAGTGATTATTAACATCGCATTTTTCAGCTACATGAGGGCTTTTGGCGACGGACCTCGTAATTTTGAACCATGGTCAAGTTATGAAGACGATACTTGAGCTGTCACCCACCTCTCCTAACTTCTACACCACACCCAACCGGAGGACGTTTGAGCCTTTATATATTTAACGCACATCAGCCCCTTCTGCACAGTGGGCCTTCAGCAATACTCGGATGGACCTCATGACGCACCAGTCACGAGTCCCTTACCTTGACCACTAGGCGACCACGGCCTCTCGTCTATCATCTATTGTCCATAAACTTGACAAGCATTAAGATAAGCTTTGGCTGCTGTGCTTTTATTTATCGTACTCGAATAAAAATCAAACAATGTCTCACATGCTCCTTCTCGCATTCCATATTACACCCTTCCAGTTTTTTTGTAAGATGTTAACTGCGTGAGACAATGAGACAATACATTTATGTGTTAAGCATTCAAACGTTTGAATAACCGTTGGTTTCAGTCATTACAACTTCATGATTGACGTCGATTCCATTGCGCATTTGCATATCTGAAAATGGGTAGAGGTTTCGCACACACCTGGTACCTACATGATATGTTTTTTGAAAGTAGGAAATCCATTGCATAGATAGATCTATTCAGAATTTTTCAGGGAAAACAGGTCACAAGATTGCATGATAGCAATAATATTAACTCCTAAATTGCCACTGACGTATATATACGTCTCACTCATTCGGTAGTTAAATGCCTTGGCCGTATATATACGACTCATGCAAACGGCTAGTTAAATGCCTTGGGCGTATATATACGTCTTTCCGAAATATTATCCTTTTTTTTTGCGCTGCTATCAGTTAAACTATTCCGAAGGTTCTGAAATGCAACAAAATGACCTTGACAGTGTTTGAGAAGGTTTATATATTTCAGAGAAAAAATTGTTTTTATATTTATGTTTTTTTTTCCTTTCAAAACAACGCATGCGCGCACCTATGAGGAAAATGTTGGCCCTGGGAATTGAATTGCATATCGCTTAATCGGCAGCTAAGGGGTTAAAAATGACTGCAAAATTTCAAATTCATTTACCATTAAACATAAAATTTTTAAACACACCAAACAGTCACATTGCCCTAAAACTCTCTTCCAGTTAAATAAACATTTAATTAAAACACATTTAAGGAAATTATTAATTGAAATTGAATTGCAGAGAGACACATTAATCTGCTAAATAATTGCTTCAACGAATGTTAATTAGAATTGGGACCTTTTGGACGCGCCATTACTAATTGGCGTTGGGCACAAGAGTTTCGACCTGGATATCCTGCTTCAAAATCACTCATCCATTTCTGAAAATGGATTTCTTCCTGTTTGTTTGCATCTCATTTGATTATTTATCATTCCTTAATGAATATTTGATTGGAAATTGATGTGAAACATGATTTTAATTAAAATAATTATAGATTTTCCGCGTACGATGACAAAGAGGAATGAACTTTTCAACGTTATTACTAATTTTTCATTTGAAAGATTTAGAAAAAAAATGAAAAAGTGGTACACGCATATACATTGAAAATTGTATAATAAGCAAGAAGTTAAATTTCCTAAATAGATGTATAAGGGTGGAAAGAAATTTTCTTTTCCAGAATTTCAAATCTACTTATGTGGAAAAGACGTTATATGGTTTATATATGAAGAGGATATTATAATAAAAAATTAATTTTATGTTAAGTTCTGCGACAAGAGGATTGAAGATCTTTTAGGGTAAAAAGTCAAATTAGTTTTTATCAGAGAATAACAGACATTTTAGTATTTTCTAACATTTATTGCGATGAGAAGTCCACCTACTAAATAGTTACAAGAAAAAAACATTGCGTACATTTAACAGCTTCTTTGGGATCATTTTTTTAAAACCTATAACGGGTTAACTGTAAGTTTTTTTTAGAACGATTCCCATAGAGCGTGTTAATAGATTAATATTGTGTCATAGAATTTTTTAATCTATATTTTTATGAAGCATACACTTTATGATAAAATTAATCACTCTTTTTTTTTTCACTTGATAATATTGATCGGGGCTCGAGGATTTTATGCCATCAGTCTCAAAGAGCAAGACATGTTCTTCAGGAGTGATGAAAATTTATTGCAGAAAAACAATCCTCGAAATACAAGATACATCATTAGAATTCGCTTAAAAATCTCAGAAGGCCTTCTCATCTATTACAGCTCTCAGACACAACTAACAGGGCCTAAAAAGATTATTAAATGTATCAGCAAGCCTCACTCGATCGTCACAACCAATCGCTAGTCGACTCTTCAATGATCGAAACTATACAGATTCCACTTTATCCAGTGGCATCTATTTGTAGTCTGCGTGGATCTTTCGAGAAAGATCACCTTGCGTTATTTCTTTTATTTATAATGGGGCTGTGGATTGGTGTTTTGTCATTGCAGACCTAGTACATTCCTCGAAGCTGGACTCTCTTTTTTTCTAGGTGGATACCAATTGCAACAGGTAATTTTGACGCAAAAATTCCTCACCAAAGAGAGGCATCTGAGCTCTGACGATGCGGAACCATAGCAGAGAGCACCCAAGCCAAACAGGCACTCAAGTGATTTTTTATAACCTGCATAACCATACGACATGGGCACTGTCGAGTTTCTGCTACCAACTACGCTATCCAGACGGTTCCCCTTGCACCATAGATCGTGACATTAATAGATTAATCCAGTAATTTCCATGAACATCCATGCGACCTGCAACTCGCTCAAAAATGGTTGCCAAGTCACCAACATGTTCGCCAAAACGATCACCAGGTCAAAAAAGGTCGCCAAAAATAATGCCAACTTGGCTCTAGTGCTAACATTTCGCCAATTTTCTATTGAATTGCCATTATAATGTAAGGAATGGTTTTGCTTGCGAATATTACAATTTTAGCATAAAATTAATACAACAGAAAATAATTATTAACATATTACACATCCGAATATAAAATATTTACACTATTTTAAGCATCCATTACGCAAAATTCATAACAATATTAAGAACTCGTTTTATAATAATTTAAGTCTGATAATTAGACTTGTTTGCTATTAAATTTGCCTTACTCGAGTAATAAAAAAGCAGTTAATGTTAAACCCCCATTTCAGTTTTCGGTTTGTAACATATTTTAAGAGAAACTTCACTCTCATGTTTATACATACGAAAGAAGTTGATTTTCAAACGGAAATAAATCAAATATTTGTGGGTTTAACAAAATTTCAATAATATCATTTGGGTGTTCCTGTTGAATATTTTTTAGAATATTTTTGTTACGTTTAAAATTGCATATTATCTAAAGTTATTTCACTACAAAGAATATGCAAGAGAATAAGAAAACATTCAAATCTTCTTAAGCCAATTTCTTATAATTCGATTCACGATTTAAAGATTTTATCAAGTTTTGAGATAACTCTTATAACTCTTTTTGAAAATTGCTAAACCCATGCTTTCCTTTGCTCGAGGAAAAATCTCGAATTTAGTTGAAATAAGTCAGAAATGTTTTGGAATACTAGTTCATTCATCCACCTTTTTATGTTACGGTTAACGATAAAACTATGCTTGAAAATTTATAAATATGACCAGGTTATAAAATGCCAAATTTTTCATCAGCATTTCGGTTCGCTCTTTCATAAAGATTGCTTTAAAAAATACAATCAGGTTTCTCAAAATGAAATAACTTTGAATGAAAAAAATCGGCAAAAAGAAAGACATTCTAAAGATGTATATCTGGAAAAAAATGCATTGAAGATTTTGGAATGCTAGAGGGTAGAGGGGGGGGGGTATTTTATCTAGTTCTTGTGTGTTCTTTTTTTATCCAGTTGTTTTATTCGAATACATTTCCTTTTTTGAACAAATTGCATTTTCAATTACAGTAATTCTTGGTATATGATTATTAAAATCGATTGTGTAGAGGAAATGTTAAGACACAGATTCCTGAGAATCAAAAAAGTAAGTTGTTCTGTCATTCTGTGGATGCATTATTTTACCCCCCCCCCCATTCAAAGAAAAAAAAATTAGAAGTCAAATTCTTTATTATCCTATATTAAATTCTTTCTGTCTGAATGAGAAAGGATAAGAAAGATAAAAAAAGGTTACCTGTTTTTTAAAGTAAAAAAAAAAAAAAAAAATTTTGCTCACATTCGTATAATGTTTGCGATTTTTTTTTATTAAGAATTTTTTATTTGTCTCTAAAGAAGTAAATATATATAATAATCCTCATTTGTAGATGGATAACCCCCATCGATTAATACATGTTACAAATGTACTATTGATTGAAAAATAAAGAATAATTATGCGTTATATATTGTAATTTATTTTCAAATAAAAATTAATTTTATTTGTTGAGTAAGAATACTATTTTACAATTAATTTTTTAATGTATTCATTTCACAGTTTCTAGAGTCTGAATAAGACTATAAAACAGGCTATATAGTTAACTTTTGCTTGAAAAAAGCATTAATAAGATTTTATTTATTTATCGTATAAATGCAACAGAATAAAAAAGAATAATGAATCTATGGTATATTATATAAAGTAAACGACAAGTTAATTAAACCGAAACTAAAATTTTGCTTTAAGAGAGTTTCAAGTAAAACATTTAAAAACTTATATTAAATCCGCATTCATTTACCGTAAAAAAATTAGTTTTGGAATAGTTATAGGAATATAAATAGTTTGTATTCAACGCGCAATTTATAAAAAAAAAGTATATTTATTAATAACTTCTGATACTGTAGTTTTAAAAATAAATTTTAATTTGTTTCTTTTTCTGTCATTTAAGCCATTAAGAAAATAAATAAATCTACTAACAAGACAATCAGCAAAAATGTTAGTATTTTATTTTTCGCAATCAGGTAAAATTTATTTGTTGAACTAGAGAGAAGAGAGATGAGAAAATTATATAAAATAATAATTAGAAATTCTTTTATAATATTACTAATTTTAAAAAGAAAAGAAAAATATTATTAATTATAAAGAAAACTGTCTATTTAGTATATATATATATATATATATATATATATTATTTATAATTGTCTCAAATATTCTCTATTTTGTTTAAATAAAATCAACTTTTAAAAAATATTTGCCAACTGCAAATTGCATTAATTACTGCAGATAGAGGCACAAATTACTTCACATTAAACAATTATTTTTAAGAGTCTTAACCTCCTCCCCCTGCCAAATAAAATTAACTCAGAAATGAATCTTTTTTTTTTAATGTATTTCCGAATCATTTTTAACCAGAGTCTAATGAAATTGCTTGTTTTTTGAAGTTCAAATTGAGGTCGCAACTGTTGCTCGCTGTAGTCATAGCAGGCGTATCATGGGTCCTAATCCAAATTCTACTGATGATCTACCGTGTAGAAGGACTGATACACGCTAATATGCCGTTTATTCAATTCCTCTCATTGGTGTAGTGTGGTTGTTTAGAGAAGGGGCCTTCTCATCACTTTTGATCGAGGTTCAAAATTACAAATCGTCCAATAGCCCTCGAGTTGCTTTTCTGTGACGTTAATAACGCTAACTCAATAAGCAGAACCTGAAATTATTTAATAAAAATTTATCATATATACAAGAAAATTTAATATGTTATTGTAATGAATTTAAAGAATTCAAAGATAATTATCACCAGCATGTTATTACTGGTGACCTCAATATTGTAAAAGACAATAATCTTAGAAATATAATGAATAAAGGTACTGGTTTTAGACTTATGATCTCCAATAATAATAAAATTATCAAAAATCAGTTATATAATGATATTGAGCAATTCATTTACAAAATTGCGATAAATATAGTATGCCTATAGAAGCATTCACAGAGTTTAAATGTAACCACAACAGATTAGTAAATATAACTTTAGTACAGATAATAACAACTTTTTAATGATATTAAAAATCAGATTAAAAAATTACAAAATAAATTTATTATAGTTTATACTGATAAAGTGCCTGGAAATTTTGCCTTCATTTGTAAATACTATTATAGTTTAATGCTCAACAAACATTTTGAAATTAATACAGCTTTAATTAGGTCATCAATTTCTGATACAGAAGTTAATAATCGAATTTTGGCTTTTCATAAACAATTAAAAATACAAATTAATAATAATTTCAAATTTCCACATGTATTTCTTACTCCTAAATTTCATAAAGATCCAGTAAAGTTTAGAACAGTTACTAATGGGTTTACACATATATCAGAAAATTAGGCAAGATTCCACATGAAATGCTACAAGATACAATAAATAATCTAAAAACTTCAGCCATTCTTAAAAATAGTACAGAACTTATTGCACAAATTAAAGATAAAAAGATATTTTCTATATTTAGTTTAGATTTTGAAGATCTTTTTAACTCAATTAATATTGAAGATATGATAAAAACACTTGTAAAATTACATAAAGATAATTTGTTTAAAAATGTCAAATATGATAGATTTGGTTCTCTACTTAGGTTAGTTCTAAAAGAGAATTATGTTTATCATAATGGTAATTATTATCAACAGATTAAGGGTCTACCACAAGGTGGCCCAGCTAGCAACTGTCTTGCCAATTTATACTTACATTATATTGAAAATAGTTTCACAGACCACTTAGAATATTACTTTTTTCGTTATATAGATCATATAATCATTTTTGTGGCAAGCAAGACAACTTTAAACCTAATATTAATTTTTATCCACTATATCTTAATTTAATACAGACAAATAGTAACAATTATGAAGCAAATTTTCTTGATATAGAAATTAAATTAAAAGATAATAAACTAGTTACTAATATTTATGATAAACGAAAAATTTTAATTTCAATTTTATAAAAGTACCGCCTTGGGAGAGTAATGTGCATGTATCTATATACATAAATATTGTTATTAATTAAACACTACGCAATAAATTTCTAGTTTTAAATAAATCAGAAAAAATAAAAAACTATAAACATTTTACTTAATACTATTTAATTCAAAACTTCCCAATTAATTTTATTAATAGATATTTGAATAAAGAAATTCTAAATAGTATGGATTAAATTTCCATAGTTTTAACAGGTTAATGTTATAAATTTGTTATTCTTCCTAGATAGTTTTAAATACCCCCGATTTCTAGTTTTAGATAAAATTATTTTTTTAAATTTATAATAACTTTAAAATCTTATTATCTTAGAGTCTCTAAGATAAAGGTAGTATGTTTACCATTCTTATTTTATTATTTCTATTCTTTTCATACTTTTGCTAAGTGCTATTTTTCAGCCATTGCTTTGTTTTGAAATTGTATTTGGGTTCAGAATCTGACAATAACTTGTTTATTGTACTCAGGTTTAGCGCGGGCTCTGCATTTCTGTATGCAACTTTTAGGTAAGTTACCTTTTTCTCATAATGGATTTAAATTTCCTATCCATTATTTCCAATCGGTTTTTGCTTGGTATTATTAACAGAAAGAGGGAAGGTAGGCTTGCCAGAAAACATGTTCAACCCCACTTTTATACAGAGAAATTTTTTAAGGGGAATTTTTTTGTATACAAGCTGTCCTAAGTCAGCAATGTTGATAATACTGCATCATCCATTCTTTTATATTTTTATATTTTACTCTGTTGTTTCAATTTTTTCATATCTCCTTTTAAATTATGTTGTCTAGTTATCTTGCAATTGCAATTCATTTAAGTATTAATCATGTTAATTCATCTCTCTCTTGTAGAGAAATTTTGATTATATATATTTATGTAAGTATAATAAGATTTGATTTGAAAAGAAATCCCTAGACCATTTTTAACTTTTATTTTCCCGTTACATCTTCAAGTATTAAATTTATTATATAGTTCTGGAATGAAAAACACATGGCCCTAAACGGAAGTTTGCCACTCCGACCATTAATTTTTATTACCTCGTATGTTATGCTTAACTTTCAATTATACCTCTTCAATAAAAAGTGTACTTGAAAGACATCTGGCTTTTGAGTAGCCACCGACTCTGATACTTATCACATGTTCGTTTTTCTGTCTTAGAAGCAGATCCAAAATTGCGTTCTTTGAATAAAGTCATTTCAAATAAAATGCCTTGGTGACTCGAAAAACACGGCATATATATATATATATAAATTACAGAATACAATTTTTTTTATTTCACAAATGCCACACAGTACAATAGCACCTATGGCATTAGTGCACGTGCTCTCCAATATTTTTCGACAGTAGAATTAAGACCTTTTAGTACAGGGCACACGTCCAAATGTCCATCTGTCATAGGATGACCAGTGTCACATAGATTACAATCCTGTGAGTCGGCGATATCAATTCTGTAGAGATAAGCTCGTCATGCTCAGTTAAATCTAAAATGAGCTACAACAGCTTTCCTATTGGCCTCAGGATCCCAGGACGAGCTAATATTCATGATTGAACAATTCTTGACCTTCGGCAACTCCTCAACTTCCATTTTAAAATTATATTAAAGCTTTAAGCTTGAAGGAAAAAGCTTTAAGAAATTAAAAATTAAAATTTTTGTGGGTCTTGGGATTATAAGGGCTCCTTTCTTAGCAAGAAATTCAGCATGTTCATTCTCAGCAATGTTACAAGGAGGCGGTAACCGCTGAAAAGAAATTTATTGAATGAAAATATTTTATAAGAAAAATATGCATTTAAAATCCTGAATTACAGAGGTAGTTTTGTGATAAAGCCTGTAATGCTGATTTAGAGTTGCAACACGATATATGTATTTTTTTTATTGTGTGTATGATTGTATAATTTCATGACAAATATATAGATTTCTTTTATTTTGCCAGCTTCTTTGTTCTTTCTTTTTTCTCACTTAAAATTTATTTCCGTACAAATTCATCTCACCAAATTTTAATCATTGAAATGTCACATAAATACAATACATTTAAAGCTTTGGAAAATTCTTTTAAAACGTTTACAGAAAAAAAAATGTCTCAAATTCTTAAAGTTAGACATTTGTCACATCTCTAACTGTGATATATCTTTAGGGGAATTTGTATTCTTTCGGTGAGGTGCTTCTTAGCGGTATATTGGCAGAACTCTTGCCTTGGAGTATTAAATTCCATTTATAGTTTTCCCTCAAAGCAAGGGATAGAGAGTTAACTTACATTGGAACAAATTCGTGCATTAGAACAAAATAATGAAGACTAACGGTTTGATTGGATATAATGTGAGAAAGGAAGATAAAAAAAGTATTTTTTTTCTGTAACACGTTTTCTTTCCATTTGAGTTTTCTTTATATTTGATCCCTTTATGTAATATAATACAGGGAAAATCGTCTAATACGAAACTGAGGGAATATTTAAATATTTATTCGTGTCAAATAATTTTACAAAAAAACATTATTTAAAAAATTATGCTTATAAGAGTACATTTCGTTTTCAGAGATATATACATATGCATGTATTTAATAAAAATAAAAAATTAAAAAAACATACACAAAAAATTTTATGAAATTTAATACAAAATTTTCAAGTTTTTTCGAAAAACACAAAACATTTATTAATTTTTTTTTAAAAAAATTATTATTTGTCTTTGCATTGTTTTTTTAGCATCAAATTGTCAAAAAATTATTCGACGTCGTCTATTTTGTTATTCATTTTACATTTAAAACGCTCTTCTAAATAAATGCGCATACTTTTCCTGATGTTAATCATTTCTGATGACAAAGGAACAAAAGCTACGTATTCATTTTATTTTCGACGTAGGAATCTGCATCAATAATATTTTTTTGAGTTTTGAATAAACTCCAAAATATATATCTTTGTCTGCCATAATTGGGGCTGTACATCAGCTAATGCAACCAATTCTTCCGATGATACAGTAGGACAGTCCAATAATATATATAATCTTACTCAAACATTTCATTTAATGTCGGGTCAATTTCAATGTTTTTCTTACTTTGTTCATTCACAGAAGGGAAATCTTTTCATGTTAAGCAATTTTCGTTTCGTATTAAGCGATGTTTGTTTTTTTTTCGTTAAGAGGGGGAATGCATGAAAATACGTAGTTTGTTGGGACCTTTGCTAACCAATGTTTTCTCTTAACCGTTTTCGTTTTAAACGTATTTCGCTGTATTCCTGTTTTTGGCAATGGCACATTCGAAAATTAAACAAAATTTCCTTTCTAGTCAGATAAAAAGCAATGCTGAGAATGAATAGATCGAATAAGAAAAACAAACAAATAAAAATGTCCTCATCTGGAAAAATAAAGCGTGAAAAAAGGACGTGTTTTAACGTAATATACCATTTAAGATCCCGGGTCACATTCGAGTTCCTTGATTGGTCAGAACCTTAGAGTAGTTCGACCAAAATCGAACTAGAAATCGGAAAAAACTTAAGAGAAGGGAAAGGAATCCGGCAAAGGAGTGTGAAAAAAGAAAAGTTAAAAAAAAATCGAAGCCCTGGAAATCCCAAAATTCATCAGGTTAGAAGATTCTATGGGAATTGTTGAAAACATTTTTAGAATAAAAAAAAATATCAAGAGGGGAAAAAAAGTCAAATCTAAAACAAAAAGATAAGAGAGGAAAGCAGAATATTCTTTGCTGAACACTTAGTATTTCCCTGGGTTTTTTCTCTCGGCATTCTCAAGAACAGCGAACTGAAGCGAAGTAAAGAAGAAACTGCTGGGAAAACAACTTCGACTCGTAGCGGAAAAATTCGAAAGAAATAACCTCCAGGGTTAACGCAACCAAAGGTAAACAGAGATAAGATATATCTTTGTATGTATTCGTTGCATTTTATCCATGAGCGGCCAAATGTGCTTTTAACTCTAAATGGTAGGGTTACCAAAACATAACAGCTCGTGAAAAAAAAAACCAGGATTTATAAAAAAAAAGTGATTTTGAAGATTGTTTGCCGTCTGTGACTTAGGCCTGACCAATGTTTTTGAATTTCAGATAATATTGTGAACGCAGATAATAAGACGAATAAAAAGTATTAAATCTTTTTAAATTATGGTTTTGAATATATTTCTTGTGTGCCATTCCCTATTGTGCTTACATATCAGAAAAAGTTATTGTAGATAAAAAAAAATGGTTCCTATACAATTGTCAGAATATTTGCTCGAGCTTAAATTAGCATTAGAATATTTAAATATTATGTCTCAATAGAAAAGTATTTTATTAATTGAAATTGCATTGTAAGTTCAATTTCCTTCCAAATTATTTTTTATTGAAGAATTGATGTGTGCTTGTCAATTAAATAAGGGATAGATGTAATTCGTAAATATTTTTAAAAACTATTTTATAATGCTATTTTTTTATTTGCATTTTTATGGTAAAGCAGTTTAATATTGTCAAATATCAATGGATTCGTTTTGTTTTGGTAATTTATTTACCAATATACAAAAATTTACTAATAGACTACATTTTAGAAGTTTAGTAAGGGAATACTAAAAAATATATTTGTGTTGAAGAAAAGTCTGCATGAAAATGTAAAAAATAAAAGTTTATTACATTGCAATTTATAAAGAAAGTACCATTTTTTAGAAAAGGAAACTTAATTTTTTAATTGACAGAGGATAAATTATATTAAATCAAAGCTTTACAAAAATATTTTGAATATTACAAACATTATCGAATGAAATAATTATTGATGATAAAAGTGAATGCACATTTCAAAAATACAAAAATTTGATATCATCGCAGTTTGTTTTTATACTCACAAAAAAAATTTCGTATAAATAGTTTTCGGCGTAATGCTAGCCGAAATGGCCATGGTTGTGTTTTCTGAGATATGGGTTCGATTCCTTCTACGGCTAAGAAGAAACTAATACTCTTGAGATATGTCGATAATTTAAGTCGTCACGTTGACAGGGTGTGGAAATTTGGAGAGTGCTTTGCCTGCTCGAATGTCGTTCTCGTCTCTTGAAAAAGGATACAAATGACAATATCCGAGTCATCAGTCACCCTAGTATAATTTAGTATTGTTACGTTAATAAACATTCAACGAATTTATCAAAATAATTGCTAAGTGAAATGTTTGTGATTTGAAACGAGTTTTCTCCAAAATGTGAACACATACAAAACAGATAAAATTTTTCCTATATGTATTTTTGTAAAATACATATATTTGCAATATATTATATTCATATTTTTGTAAAAATATACAATTGTAATGTATACATATTTTTGTAAGAAATATATTCAGAGAGAGACTAAGGAATACGAAGAAAATTTTGAAAATAACATTTTTCAGTTTTGTTAATATTTTTGCAACAATATTTATATATGGAACATTCAATCCATTTTTTTGGAATAGGGAAAGAGTAGCTTCACAATAATTCGAACAGATTAAAAGATACTAAGCACAAAAGTGTTTATAGTACAAAATTCAGTAAATAAAACGAAACATATAAATGTATTTAAGATTCTTAAACATTTTCACTTTTATTTTGCCGAAAAAAAAGCATTTATTTATTTACGAGAGATTTTCTCTAAAAGCCTTTCCTCTTAAAGTCTACTTTTATACTAAAGTTTCCTTTTCATTTTTTATTTGAAGCTTAGTAAGATAAAGCCGTTTTTTTAAATTTATACATAATATAATTCATATCGATAAAGCAATAAAGCAACGCAACCCTGACACTTCCTTTGTTTTCAGGAGCGAGTTTTTGTTGTTACGTCCTTTCCAAAGGGAAGGAATGAAAGTTGCCAAAGCCTGAGACAGGTTGGACTTCTACACAATAGATGGTGACACCATCTATCTCCACATTTTAAGCATGGAACTGGAGGGAAGGGAAATATACTTCAGGTCCCCTGCACCCGTGGTTTCTGCTACGACCACCCAGAAGACTTTCGGACCCATTGATTTATGGAGCACATACTTCGCTTGTACTCGGAGTGTATTTGGTAGCATCGGAAATCGAAACCAAGTCCAGTCTGGAGTCCGATGCTTTAACCACAAGGCTACCCAAGGCCCCTCAGGGTCAAGTTAACAACGATTAATGTGGGGCTTGATGCCATCATGTCTTATGATTGTGACTTTGGGGAACTATGGAATTTATCAAACAGCCGCAGTGACCTCTAACATCTTAGGGGCTGCACCTCCGCAAACGACGAAACCAGCGTTTCTATTCTGCACAGACTGAAGAAGATCTCTTAGACCTATGATATCCACCTTCAACGGATCTCATCACATGTTAACATTAGAGGCAATGAGGTCGCTCATAGACTGGTCAAAGGAAATAGTGAGAACAAAATGGCTACTCGCACATTGCCATTTACTACTGAAATAAAGCATCTAAACTCAATTTAATAAGGCGTATTCCACTTACATTCCAATGGTACTTAGGAACATCCCTTGGCTCTCTGCTGGAATTAACATATAACCGTGGCTTCCAGACTGTTTCAGATAGACCAATAAGTAAAAACTTTACTCAGTTGCGCAGCAGCCCACTAGGGCCGAAGACCTACTGTGCCTATTTCAGTATACGTGACCTTGGGCCTTGAGGTGCATGAGCAGATGTTACTGTCAGGTGGTCAGTCTGGCATGAAACTCCCAGTGTTAAATTCGAAAACAAGCTTTGTACTCATTTATAGATCCACTGAAGAGATGAATAAGTGGGGTCAAACTAATAAGTGACCTCCTAAAATGTATTTTCTTCAATAAAGGTAAAAAATTCCTCCCCCCACCCTTGTAAAAAAATTCTGTGACCATCCAGCTTCACCGGATCACATTCTGGGAGGCATCGGATTTTTAAAAGGAACTTGACACCCTAGCCTTTTATAATTATAGATTTTTTGGTGGTCAAAAACCTTCCGGAGCTGATCGGACATATGTCAGATCTTTCTAAGACGACGATTCTTCAAACTGTGGTGAGTGCCTCCCTAGGGGGACTTGATAATCCTACACGGGGAGCGCAAGCAGATTAAAAAGTCAAAAAAGAAATTTTCTTAAAAATTATTATTTAAAAGTGATAGGTGGGATTGAGTAATAACCGCTTATAGTTTCGCAAATAAATAAAAATAAATTATTTTTAGTTGGGAGTATAGATGAAAGAAAATTAGAATTTTTTTAAAGCAAAAAAAGTTTCAAACAATAATAGGTAACACAAACACAAAATTACAAACCAAAGATATTTTGATGAAGAAGGTTTAACAAATTCTAACAAGTAGTCTGCAAGCACAAAGATTTTTTTTCACCTGCAAAATTTCCTCATAGCATGCTAATACTTTTTTTTTATTCCTTGTTTGTTGGGAAAACAGTACTCTCTGCGTTCAAGTACGTATTTTCTAAAATTTGCAATTATTTTTCAATTAAACTGAGGCTGTCTGTCAAATTACCAATCGTCATTCGATTTTCTGATTGAATTGGGTCTATAGACTCAAGTTCTTCAATGTCTTGCTCTGGCTCTTACATTTCTAAGAGCTCATCCATTATCAGCTCACGATTGTGGAAATCCAGCAGTTCTTGACTTCATCACTATTCACTTCTAATTTATTTGCCTGGAAATATTCACAACTTCTTCAATCAAATTACTAATTTCCTCAGGCTTTGGGCACTGGTCCTAGCTAAATTTCAGTGATTGAAAAAAGAAAAACAAGTAATAGAAAAAAATATATATCAAGTCAATTCCTACTTAAGTCAACTAAGAAAAATTTTATTTTATAATTTTTTTATTAAATATTGTAGTTAAAATTAATATAAATATGCATATACATATGACAGAATCACACAATATTAAGTGACAAAATAGAAAGCGATTTTTCTTGTATTTTTTCCACTATTATTTCTATATATGGTGTTCGAATATTTTTGTTTGTTTGTTACTATTTATTCATTAATTCAATTTAATTATTCTAATAAAATATTATAGTAAAAAAGAAATTGCATCCTCAGAAGTTAGGCCATCCCACGGGGAATGCAACCCCAATTCCCTATCCATTGCGCTACAGGATCACGATCATTTCTATATATACTATTGGATTATTATTTTGTTGGTCACTATTTTTTCATTTTTTTTTTCTATTTAATTGAAGAATTAATATTTGAAAAAACTGTATTAACATCAAGTGTCATCCACTACAAGTTCAAAAAATGTATTTGGACGTGAATGGTTGAATAGAAAGTTTTTTATTAACGATTAAAAATTAGAACAAGATATATATAGAGAGAGAAAGAGAGTTAACTAATAGTAGGAATTGAAAAAAGGACGAATCGACGAGATCTGAAAATCGCCTAACTCCGAATTCACATTAAGCGGGGTAGCGTTCGTCAAATTATTACGGTGCTAACATAACTCGGAACAAGTTCTGACAACAGATAATAGGGGGGGGGAGTCAAATTCGAGATTTTAATGCTGCAGCTAAAACAGCAATCAGAAAACAAAAAGAAAAAAAAAGAATTATCATGACTTCTTTAACAATATACGAAAATTACTTGAATAAAATTGAGATTTATAAGTTATTTTTCCATCCATTACCCGTCTTTTATACAATAAATCAAGATATAATGCTTAGAATTTTCACTGTAATCTTTACATCCAGAAAATAAAACTATGCAAAAGTATGAATATAAAAGGATTCTCCTTCCTTCACGCATCCAAATAAATTCCTCTTTTTTGGTGAGAAAATGTCTCCTATTTTAATGAAAAAAATTCCAAAAGGGTGCAGATTGTAGGGCTTTTCGGCAATGTTATTTTTCTAACCAATCATCTGACGACTGGAATTCCTTCCCCTCGCTGCTATGTGTGCTAAAAGAGATAAAAGGTATGACTGTGAAAGATGAAAAAGTCTCAACGATTTTGAAAGTCAGAATATTTTTTCTTCATGTTTTAGAAAAAGAAAAATAACTATTTTAGAATTTTGTTTTAGTATAGCATTCATTTAAAAATACAGCTTGTTTTTAAATGCAAGATATGTAAGACTTAGATACGATCTTTCAAGACTTATATAATGCAAGACTTATATGTGATCAAAAAACAGATTATAAGTCAAAGTAATCTTGGAAAATATTTTTTTTAAAGTAGCTAAAAATATTAATATTTAGGAAGAACACAGCAATCAATATTTTAAATAAATTTTTATTGTAAAAACGCATAATACGATTTTTCTTGTTACATTTGAAACTGAAAGGTATTGTAGCATTTATCAAAGTAGTCGTTGCAAAATAAATAAACTTAAGTGTTGACCCCAATTTTAGAACTTTGTTAAAATATACTTAAAATGAAAAATTATATAAAGAAATCAATGCTTCCGATGGAAATCAATGAATTAACTAATAAAAAATAATTTTAGTAGAAAAAAAATTCTAGAAAACGCACAAATAATACATAATTGAACAACAAAAAATCAGAGGTTAAATATAGAATTTAATTGTGAAAAATACTTTCTTAGTACAGATGTCGCAAAAAAAATCAATCTATTTATCAAAATTTTTGTTTAAAAAATACTCTATAGCTTCTTAAATCAGATTAGACAAAAATGGTTCTTACCTTCTATCTCTCTTTATTTATTCAGAGTCTTAGGATTTCGCGAATATAAACTAGATACTTCGTCGGTCAGTAAAACATTCTCATAATAAATGGAGATTATATTTCCATTTTCACATTTTATTTCGAAGTAAAATTACAATTATACAAACACACAAAATATAGAATTACCAGTAAAATAAATATGTTTAACTAAGCCTAAATTATATATATATATATATATAGTACAGCAAGATCGAAAACATTTTTACTTCTGACACATTTTTCATCATCCACGTAACGAGTACAGCAAAAACATGCTAAAATACTTTTGATCTATTTTGACTTTTTGTAATGTTAACCCAAAAATTATATCTTTTGAACTTTTTACGTTACAAATCGAACTAGTTCTTAAGCCTATTTTGCTTCACTGCACTTTTTCCTCCTATATATATATATATATATATATATATATATATATTATATATATATATATATATTTTTTTTTTTTATATATATATATATGTATGTATGGTACTAAGAAAGAAAATTCAAACCTACTGAACATTTCCTTGTTATTTAAGTATATTTCGTTTTATATTTCCTCGTTTTTCTTCAAAATGCCTTTTTAAAAATGTTTTAAATATTTCCAAGAAGTCTTCTGGTTATGGTGAATTTTTGGATCTCAATACAACCATTTATTTCTTTGAATTTTTTTTTTTCTCTTCTATATTTTCTCAGAAATTTTCCTTCCCTTTTACATTTTTCAAAGAATTTCTTAGCTCGATTCTATATTGAATGGTTGAAGATTATAATCAAACAAAACATTTGAATATACTCTACATGTAAGAGTAATTCAACTGGTTTTGTAGACATGTTTTACCCTAAAATTATATTTTTTAAGAGATACTGGTTCTACGAAACTATACAAAATCGCATCAAAACATTATTGTTTTTGATGCAATATTTTCTTAACATCACTTTTTCCTCACTTAAATGATTTAAGGATTCATACTGAATCTTGATTTTGTTATACCTGTTTTCTAAAATTAATTTTTTAAGAAGTCATAATGATTCATAAAACTGAATTCTAAAAATCTAATAAAAAATGACTATACAAAAAATAATAAAATTTGATTATTGAAATAAATATTTTTTAAAATAATTAGAGAAATATAAAATGCACAAAAAAAAAAAAAAAAATATTACAAAAATTTGCTCTTTTGCTAACAACTCTAAGAAATTATATTACAAAACCAATAAGCTTTTTGCAAGAATACAATTCTTTAATATTCAACTATGCTGTATACTAAGAAAAACTCAAATTTTACATTAAAATTATGAAATACAGATGCTCAAAATAAAACACACCCAGATTTTTTTTTTAAATTTTCTTGTAAAACTACATTAAAAGGTAACTTAATTGAAACATTACCCTTGGCTTTTAGCACAAAGCATTCTTTGTGATACAAAGGACAAACTCAAAATATTTTATAAGAAAATTTTAATTTATCTAAGAGATACCACTGTTACCGTGAACTATTATGTACAAAAATAACGTGCTTCAAAAAATTCAAAATCAAGTTTATATTTGCAATAAAACTTTTTAAAGATTTTAAAATGTATTAGAATTCTCCAGGTTTGTATGTGTGTGATACCATTCTAAAACTTCAAACTTTTACATTTTTGAAAAGTATATCTTTTTTACGAGACAGTTTCTTGTGTAGCTTAGAATGCCTAGTTGAATCAACAAATTTCGTATTGTAGAGCTACCAAAAATATCCCTTCATTTCAGGCCCTAATTTAATTCCTAACTTTTGAAGTAAAGTCAATAGACTATCAAACCCAGAATTAAAAAGTATTATTGTAATATAAATCCCTAAGCGGAGTGTTTGTAACTCAACAAAGACCTTTTTCGGGACTATACTCCACACGACATTGTTAAAACTTTCATTGCAGTTCTGAGTTTTCCCGTGAAGACATTTTCTTTTCAGATTTTAATCACAAAGAATCATATAAGGTTTTTTAAATAGAATTAATAATTGAATTTGTGTGGAAGCTCTATGGAATTTTCTTTCAACGTATCTTTAATAAATTCTGTTCTCTGGAAGTCTCTTCTTTTGGCCTCACTGATCTTGTTTTCGACTTGACAATACAAAATAACTAACAATTTAATACAAAATAACTAAAACTCTATATAACAGTACTAATAAAAAAATCTAAAAAGCTAAATTGTGAACTCAATTGATAAAAGATAGCAACTCGTTTAAATTAAAACAAACATTGCAATCAGTTAACTGTTGTCTATTTGAAAGAGAAATATGTCTCTTAAATCATTTATGAAGTGAAATATAGTCTCCTAAACATGAAATTAATTTATTAAAATATTCTAAATGAATAAAAATCTTAATTTGCGTGTGAAAATTAACCAAAATTTCTCACTTCCAGTTTCGATGTCGGCTTTCTACACCAAACAAAAACAGCTGTGATTTTTTTTATAACTGACTTAAATTAAAAAGTAAGGCAAGTTTAGAAAATTTATTAAACAGGCTACAAAAATAAACTAAAAATAAACTAAGATTTTTTTTGATGAAAATGATGATTTTAAACCATCGGATACTTTAAATTACGTATTACGTAAAAACGCATTATTTCTCCAAACTATTTTATCTGAAAAAAGACCACCTCTTATTTTTAAATATTTATTTCATAACTTTATTCACCTAATAACCTCTTTTTTTCGGATTGAGTGTATGAGTGAATATTAACGTCGCACTGTTCAGCTACACGAAGGCTTTTGGCAACGGACCGCGAAATTTTGAACCATGGTCAAGTGACGAGAGCGACACCTGAGCTGGCACCCCCTCTCCTAACTACCACACTACACCAACGGGAGGACGTTTGAGCTCTCGACAGATTTAACATGCATCGCTCTCCTACATGGAGGATCTTTCGGCTCGAACTTGGACAAGTCAGCCACGATGTATCTTCAACCACGATATACAAATCATCACGATAGTCGGCCACGATGGCCGTGGTAGCCACCTCGACCACTAGTCTACCACGGCCTTTTCTTCGGATTAGACAAGAAAGAAATTTTGCTATTTTCAAAATTACTTTCATTAATAAATTTAAATATTCCTAAACAAACAATTTAGAACTTATTTTAAAAATTAAATCAAGATGTTAAAAAAAGCAATTAAAAAATAAAGGAAAAAATGAATGTTTAATTTTGAAACAATTCTGATTGGTTTTAATTTTGACTTTTCAATTAAAATATGAATGGAATTTAAAGATCTGAGGCCAGAAGGTTACCAATACACGTGCCAAGAAATATTTCTCAAAAAGAATATATATTTTTAGTAACCAGATATTTCGGTTAATGTGATACAACAAAAACATAAATCTGCAAAAATAATACAAACTTTTGTGAATGCAGCATTGTTTAATCCTCCTAATGGTAAAATTTCTAAGAATGATTCAAAAAGCTATAAAAATTGAAATAGTAAAATTTATTCTTTATACTATTTGTTTTCTATTCTTTAAATTAGAACAGGAAAAATAAGTGAAAATACATTGAAGAGAGCTATCACCTGAATTCTAATTTGATTTTATGAGAAATAATAAACTTTTATAAATTCTAAACACATAGGTAAGTAATTTTGTTCAGAGATTTTTTAAGAATAGTAATGTCTGTCATTTCTTCCCAAGCGTTTTTCCTCTTTTTTTGTTGTTGATTATAGTGACAAAAATATGTTAGTCAAATCTTATTGCAATATTAACATAAGACAGCAAATCTTCAAAAATATTTTTTTAAACTAATCTTTACAAAGTTTAAAGTAAACGACAAAGTTCACGTAAAACGTGGAATCATGAATATTTTTGAATTATTATTCAATAAAAGTTTTAAATTGAAAATGTTTTAGTAGACAAAAATATATAATAGTTTCAATTTGCATCTCTTGAAAAAAATTTGAAAATTTTAGTAGTTTTACTGAAAAAAGAATACATATAAAACAATTCATGAATTGTATTTCAACAAAGATTTCTACGTATGAAGAATTTTGATAATTTCATAACAATAGTCAGAGATATTAAGAAAATTATGTTATAAAGCAAATATAATGCACAATACATGAAATTTCTTAAAGAATAATAACAAAGAACATCTTTTAAAAGTTTTCAGTATCACTTTTAAAATTTATTTCTCAACTCAAAAAGTTTCTGTTCAAATATAGTTCACAAAATTCAAGCTGTGATTGGCAATAATATTAACTTTCAATTTTGGAAAAACTCACGAGAAAAAAATAGGAAAAATCAATAAAAAAGGTAACAGAAAGAGATAATTTCCTTTCTTTGCAAGAAACAGAAAATCAATTTGTTACCCAGGAATCATTTCTTATTCAGACAAAAAAAGACGATAAGTATTCTTTTTATCTGACATTCTTATTTTTATTATGTTTGTTGATTCTTCAATTGACAAAAATAGAAATAAAAATATAAAAAAAGCAATAGAAGATAAAAATGAAAGCAATATTTTCTTTTTAGTTACACAGGTACTTATTTTAAAATTTCACCCTGAATTTTATTGATTTAAAAACAATCCATACGACGAAACGTAATAATTGAAAATATAATTCTTTCGAAAACAGAAAAAAAAATATTTTGATGAAAATATAGAAAGAAAGAGTACCCAATAAAATATTTCTCAAACATTCTACGATCTTCAAAACAAATCGTCTAGTATATATCTATATCTACTTTATTTTTAGCTCTTATTGTCATTTTTTCATCCAAGAAATAGTGATTTTTTGTTCAGAGAATAAGTGTGCTTTCTCATCCAAATCTCATAAAACTGCTTACCGAAACAAGGGTGAAAAATTACATTGTTTTTGAGAACGATCATATTTGTAAATTTTGGCAGACAGTTTCGTTTCAAAAATATACAAAAGAAAATTAAATGGGTGGGTGAATTAGATTTCGAATTCAATTCTAACTTTTCCAAATCATCTAGAAGAATATACCCTGTGCAGATATATATTGCATTTTTTTAATCGTAATCAAATGTTTATCGTATATTGTCTAGGTGGATTTGAAAAGAATTCAGGAGGTGTCCGAGATGATCTAGTTTTTGAATCTTCGAATACTGTCTAGCAATCTTCTTTTGTAATAAATATGAAAAGAATCAAATTTCGAACGTAAAAATGACATTGTGAGGGATTGCAATATTTCAAACACTGTAGGAGAGGATTTTTTATTATTTTTGAACGAAGAATAGTCTTATAAATCGGGGGTCGGATACCTTTTAGCTGCGGCGTGCCAAACCAATCTACCAATAGTATTCTCATTCCTTCCCTGCGGGAAGGACACAACAACAACAACCAATAGTATTCAGAGTGAAAAACAAAAAGAAAAATTTGAACCAATTCGATTCCCACGACGATAAGTGTGGAGTTAGGAAATAGGGGTCAGAATATTATTTTAGTGCTTTATTATACACCAGAACGTCGTTTATCCGAACGTTTATTATCCGGAGCGTCAAATATCCGCACCAAAGTCCGGATTCGTTTTCGAACAGTGCAATGCTCAACATTTGTTTCCTGTGAGGCCAAAAGAACACTTATAGTTTTTGTTCTAGTGAACGGAAAATAATAAATATGGTATTTTTATAAAGCTAACAAGATGTCCTATAAAATAAAATCATAAAAAATACTGCAATTTTTGTCAATATTTGGCCATAATACGGCCAAATATTTCGATCTAAGGTCTTAATATTCTTTTAAAATAAATGTTCAAATTACAAGATAAAAAAGTCTAGTCTTATCTAAAAAATAATACCCCTTTAACAGTCAGACATGTATTCATATATCTTAAAAATCACAATTATTACATGTTTAAACTGAAATATATTTAAAGTGTAACTAAATATTTCCGAGAAGCTTAATAAAATTTTCAATTACTATGTTACTTCCCAGAATAAACCAAGAATACCCGAAAAGTAATTAAGTCTTAAAAATTAATATTCCCAAAATTCCTTTTTACACCGTTTAAGATCATAATTTTTATAAACTTACAGAAACCTATTTTTCAAGTTAATTGCATTAAAATTGTGAAAACATAACTCCTGTACGTTTTTTTTTAGAAAATAAAATTCTTAATTTGAAGTCAACTTGCCTTCGAAATAATTTCATTCTTTTTTTTTCTTCACTTTCTTTCAACGCGATGAGATGATTGATCATGGAACACATTTTTTTAATTTTTTCCGCACCATCCAAAAATTCTTTATTTTTCACTAACTGATTAAACTTCACGGTTTATTATCTATTTTAATAAAACATAAAAAAAGTACGGTTGACACTCGATAATTCGAAATTGAAGGGACCAATGAAAAACTTCAAATTATCAAGAGTGTAGGAAAAAACTCCCGAAATACGGAAGAAAATTTTTTTTTTCTAATACATTTAAATTTAAAACTATGTAATAAAAAAACAACTGTACATATGTATAAAATTATTTTTAAGTATTTCTAAAAAGTGCATATTGCACTATTTAAATATTAAATAAAATTTAAAAGTCCTGCATTAAAAGAATACATTTATATTTTAAAAAGAACTATTAGAAGAATACATACAGTACAAAGGTTTTTTTTTTTTTTGACGAAAAATCTGTTACTTTTTTTATGGTATTCAATCTAACTTTGTCAATAGATTTTTCTAGAATAAATGAAGCTTAAAAAGGGACCACATCAACATTATTTTGAAGGAAAAAGTTGCCTAGTTTGTCTAGTGACACTTTGTTTCTATCAGAGTTATCGGAGTCAACTCCGATGGTCATCAAACGAGCTACGTTACAGGGGAGACAAGTAGAAACAATACAACACAAAACATGCAAGCTCCAACCCGTTTGCTACATGAAAGTGAGTGTTTGAATTGTCGAGAGTTTTATTAGTTCACTTCGAATTATCGCTTGTTGTATTCTGGCCAGACACAGATTTTACTTTGAAATATTGAGTGTACCAAAACGTATTCTTTTAGTTCGAAATATCAAGAGTTTTTTTAGTGGCTGAGAATATACTTCGAATTCGTGAGAGGTTCGTATTATCGAAGGTTTGAATTAGAGAAAGTCGACAGTATATGGCTTTTTCTTTATAAAACCACTATTTGCCTTAGTAAAGGAAACATTAATTCAATTTATTTCAAAACTTAACATATTCAAGTTAAGTACAAATGATTTACCCGATTTTTAAAAAAAAAGTTATATTATCGAAACTTCTTCTCATATTACAATAAACGACGCATGAATGGGAAGAGAAAAATACGAAGTTTTTTTCTGTTACAAATGTTCAATGTGTGACCCTCTAGATCCGGGATGGGCATTACGTCGATCGCGATCGACCGGTGGACACCAAGGCAATTTGGAGTGATCGCCTGAAGATTAGTATTTAGTAATCGTATACGGAAATATTCAAGCTTGGCTGGCAGTACGCAGATCAAGCCTTCTACGGACTATAATTAAGAAAGCTAACTTAAGATGAAAATGTTTTATTTTTTTAATGTATTTGAATTGTTTGATAATAAATGCATCATTAGATATATTATTATGTTTGCGTTTTGCTTTAAACGCGGTTTCAAAAAAGTGAGTTTTTTTATTTTATTTACGTAGCTAAGTACATATTCCGTATTTATTACTAAGTTATAACAAATATTGTTGACTTTTTCCTCACCTCATCACACCAACGACCCTGGGCAGTGGACGCCCTCAGGAATATTTCAAAGGGAGCACGGCGCGGTGATCCAGGGTCGAATGCCTACCATTCTTATATCCTACCCCAATATGCTGCCAAACATATTTTTTTTTATTTTGTAGATTGTGGGGAACAAAATACAGTAAGAAATAAAGTATTGAATAAGTAATTAACATTAATTAATTAAAAAATATTAATAACAAATGCTTAATTAAATTTTAAGTATTATAATTGATCATAAAAAAATCATGGGCTATGGAAAAGGGTTTGGAACCGTGGACCCCCCCCTTTGTGTGGGTCACTGGTGCTGGGTGTACCGCAACACCTTGCAAAAATTAGAATTAGCCTTTACCCTGGAAAAGTCTGCCCACCCCTGCTCTAGATACACGGCATACGTCTAATCTGTAATCCAGTTCGTACCACACATTTTGTAGTATCACACTATCAATGATTCATAATGCTGCAAAAATGCCTACTTGTCTACCTCTGTTATTTGCTGAGTCAATTTCAAATGATACAGCTTGATATTTAATTTCTTTGTAAACTTTTCCATACCGTTTTCTGGGTCATTTCAAGTTCACAAGACGGCCATTCTCGCAGACATCCGTGGATTTCAAACAAACTCTGCCTCACCTTCTCCACTGCTTCTTCCAAGACTCTTGGAAGTTCGTTGCTTTTCTTTTTACACAAGTAACTTGCTTTCTTAAGTTTATGATACCACCGCAGAATGCTCTTGTTGGTTGGTGCTTCTTTTCCGTCGTGATTTCTAAAAGCACATTGCACCGAAATAACTGACAAAATTAGTGCATACTCTAATACGCAAACAATCTTCTCTGTTATTGTCGCAATGTTTATATTTCAATCACAGCTTGAATGTGCTGTTGATCATCATTGGTGGAAAAAAACTAGGTACGTTTTTCTTGACATTGCATTTATCGATTATTGTAATATACGCAGTAGTTTTGAAAATAGGATTTTTCAAAATAGGGTCCAGCATTTATACTCACCCTGAACATATGTACCGGAGGTCGCTATTGTTTATTGTTTTGGATGTTGCATGTATTGTTTATTCTTCATAGAACGTTTTATTATCTTTGACTATTAGCGTTTACATGTTACAAATTAATTTTAGTATTTGCAAATTTCTTACATATTTCTATGTAGATTACTAACCTGTATTATACATTTAAAGGTTTTTATATTTTTAGAAATAGATTTTAGTTTTTAGAAAAAAAATTTGTAACTGTATTTCAACAACAAAATATAAGACCTTGAGTGAGTCAGTGAATATTAACGTTCGCACTGTTCAGCTGGATTAAAGGCCTTATCACACGTACACGTTTGGTGCAATTTTTGTTCCAATTCGTGCAATTTTTACTCCGTTGTCATAGCAATGGCTTTGGAACAACTTTTTGCCAGTGAACTGAGAAAGTTGCTCTAAATGAAAGTTGCTTGAAATTCCAGCCAATGGGGTTCTTCGGCGCCCTACGTCATAAACAAGATGGCGGTAACGGTGATAGCTTTGCATCAAACGCATCAGATACGGCGTATAATATTTTATTGGTGAACAATATTATAACGGCGTATAATGTTTTAAACAGAATGATGCTCCATTTCTGTTTACCCCATAAACAAAAGCGAGGGCGAAATAAAAGAAATAATATTGGATGGTCGTTTTCGAAGCAGAAAAATCAGCGAGTAATGTTTCAATGTGGAGAAAGAACGTGGCTGATGTCAGAGCATGTCGTTTTGTTTACGGTAACCTTTCCCCCTCATATTCGGCGAAATGTTGGGCCAAAAAAATGCACGTGTGATACCGCCTTAAGGGTTTTTGGCGACGGACCTCGTAATTTTGAACCATGGTCAAGTGACGTGGATGACACCATTTGGCCTTAAAACGATATTTAAAGTTGCAATATCAGTCCTAAGTGTTAGAGTTTACTGTTATAATAGTATATGACCTGCGCTGTTTCATTATATTCTTTCATATTGCTTAGAAATGTCGGAATTACAGAATTAAGAAATTTACTATGCCATTAATTATTTTATATGCCTTCAGTTATATTCTACCAGAATAACAAATTTTCTGAATATTAGTCATAAAAGAGATAATTGAAATTTTGGAAACAATAAAAAAGGGAAGCAGCCATATATTAAAAGTTGTAATCTGAGAACTAACTTATAAAAATGAATCTTAAACAGCTTATGGATAACCAATTTCCTTTCTTTCTGTATATACTACTGAACAAAATCCAATGAAATGTGTGTAACAAATGGAAGTTCTAAATTCATTATTAATAAAACAATTAAAAACACATACCTAAATAAACATTCGAAAGCACTAAGGCACCATGCTCGAACCGAAGAACAATAAACTAGTTATTTTCAAATTCAGGGAACTAAATACAATTCAAAATTGAAAAATAAATGCCGATTAGTATCAATATGAATAAGTATACAAATAATTTTTACTAAAGGAAATTATAAAGTAATGTTATGAAGTATAGAACCAAACTTATCTGTATAATATTAAGAATAATTTTATAGTTTTCAATAATGATCTGCTATTAAAAACCTTTTTCATGTGAGCTGCAGTATCCCCATCTGTTATTTGAGAAAGGATTTGGGATATATATATGATGGATAGTTGAATATTTTCTAAAAAGCAATATCTAGATTCTTGCCAAATTTATTTCAAAATTATGCCAATTTCATTTATCACATTTATTTAACGAATACTATTAAGAATCATTCTATATATTCCACTGTTATGTGCAAGACATTTTATAGACAACCTAATAATAATTAAGATATATATTCTATTATTGTCCTTCTTCGTTTAGATAATATAATGTCGTAAGTAATTTCAAAGTAAAATTTTTTCAATTTAAAAACAGACAAAATTATGCCCTATTTCCTTTAACATACAAACACAATTTCGTAAATTGCATTAAAAAAACCATACATTTTAAATTGCAACTATATTTCTTTCAAAAATGACCGTATTTTCTCTATTTACGTTCACAATATTTCCTCAAAGTACGAAATATCGTTATGCATAAGCCACGGAGTGCAAACAGCCATAAAAAAACTGCCTTTTTCTCCAGAACATTAGTTTGTTACGACCGACCCATTCAGAGTTAAGAGCAATCTCTAAAAGTCACCACACATTTCTTTGGCTATGGATAAAAAGCTAGGAACGCATTTAAAGACATATTTTATCTCTGTTTACCTTTGGTTACGTTAACCCTGGAGCTATTTGTTCCGAATTTTCCACTACAAAGAGAAGTCATTTTTCCGCCATTTTTTTCCTTACTTAATTCCAACATTTCGTTCTGGAAGACAAAAAATACGACCGGGATAGTACTATTCGTCGAAAAATAATTATACATTTGTGCTTCAACCTTTACTTTCGTGATTAGTCCTTCTTCCTCAAAAAAATTGAATAAAAAGTGATATATTTCTGTAGGAATTTCTATTTTGAAGAATTTAAGAATACGTTAAAAATAATCTTTTATCGATTTGAAGTATTTTAACTTTTTCTCTTTACTCAGAATTTTTTATCAATTACATTCGAATTCCTATTTTTTTTTTGTTTTGAAAACCTGTTTTTCTTTTACACCAATAAAAGAACTCTACCTGGTGACTTAAATGGCGCATTGTGATAAAGCAAGTATTTTATTTATTTATTTTTTTTTTTTTTTTGTAGAAGCTGATTTGATAATACTTTTTTATAAAAAAACTTTTAGCTTTTCTCCATTCCTTCTCAGGCATAGAAAGGTTATCGGATTTTATTTTAAAAGTTTTGAGATACAACTTTAAAAAAATTATTAAAAATTAACAATGAGCACTCTCATTCAGAGCATATTCATAATTTATTTCCTTTCTAACACAAGAATTATAATATTTCTAATTCAAAAAGTACAAATCCCTCTTTTCTCGATCCTTCTTTTTAAAATAGTAGACAGAAAATATTAGAGTTTTCATGGATAATTTCAACTTAATCTCAATCTTACCAGCTGGATTATTCTATTTTTTGACGCAAATTTAGTTAGCCTTCAATTTCAATAATTATTCAACATTGGTGACTAAGGTTTTCTTGGCCTTAGTATCATTTTTATTTAAGAACCGGAGGAGACTGCATCGGCTTGATTAATGTCACTTAAAAACTACGTAAGAACTAAATACGACACATTTTGCAATTTGAAACCTTGATCTAATGATAAAGACTATACTTCAGCTTCCCTCTGGAATACAACAGATTATCTAATTGAAGCTTCGAAATTGTAACACTTAACAAATTCCAACAGTAATTACACTCAACTGAATTTTTTAGACGATCTTTTTTTTACACAATTTTGAAATGACAAGGTATACGAATTTAATGATTTTTTCTACATGAAATTTTTGTTTTAGCAGGAATCCAAAAAAAAAATATTTGGAGATTCGTGTTCTTTGTATGAGGGCAATTTGATCAAATTTATGTCAGTTCAGAATAATAAAGAAGTCGATAATGTCGAAGTCGAAGGAGAAGCTCAGCTATTACATAACTGATTTGATTCGGGAGGGCTTGTGTTTTGCTATGACTATGGAACAACAATTTTTACTCATGATCCTGACATACAGCGTGTATTAAAATTTCAACGTAATCTTAAGATTTTGTGTAGCATCAGGAATTATATAAGCAACTTGAGAAACCAAAAAAAAAACAGCCACTAAAGACAGGCTTTATAAGAACAAAAAACAAATCCAGTTGATCGAGTTCGTAATAAACATGCTAGATTGTTTTCAAGTAGTAAAGAGTAGTTATTAGTTAAAATTTTATTTCTAATTTCAATTTGTATTTTTATATGTTGTATGTAAATATAGACTAAAGTTTCAGGTTACAATAATTTTAATTTTAATTTCATTTTTTTTTAATAATAATAATGTAATGTTTTTGTTTTTTAAATATGTAACATGGATTTCATTATTACTTTTTTGCATGGAATTTTGGGAAAATATTTAGAGATATTTCATCTTATACGATTTTTTTAAAGTTAAGTAACATATCCTCAAATTTACTATATGTCACAAGCATTTCTTACACAAGTTTTTTGCACGGTGTTCTAAGGAATGTATCCACAATGTAAGAAAATAGTTGGTCGTATTTACTAGAATGATCCTATATGTGACTGAAATCTAAATCTTACCATTTTCATGACAACATGAACATGTTATCAAAGGATTAATAGTATCTCCTAGATATTAATAATTACAATCAAATCAAATCAATTAACAGTTTCTACGGTTACTTTTTTCTTTAAAAATGACTTCTATATAGAAAAAACATTTTTATCTTTCATTTATATCTCTATAAATTCAGTAATCGTCGGTATATAACACTTACAAACAACTTGAATACCAAGAAGTCTAACAATATATGAAGCAATAATATGTGACTAAAAATGAAATAATTCTCCCGGAGTAAGGCCTGGATCTTCTCCCGCTCATTTATATTAAAAACACATTTTCTAGAATATGATTTATGAAGTATGTAAATATATTTCCTATTCCCATTACAGAATATTTTTTTTCAATTAAATTTTTCTTTTTCTCTCGTATGATGAGAAAGATATCTCAGAATATAATATTCTAATTTTTTTTTTTTTTACAGAATCTTTATGGCAGGCAAATAAAATTACCTTAAAAATTATTCTTAAAAAGTTAAAAGATGCACATTTCCCCCTCTTTTTCGCTGAAATATTTTTTTTCCATTGTTCTGAGGGAAAAAATGTCTCATTTTTTTATTAAAGGGAAGTGAAGGTGACATGTAAAGATACTTTTTTGTAGGTGTTTTCTTTTTTATGCATAAGTTTATGCGATTGAAACATAAATTCTTACTTTTAATCGTTGATGAATGTTTAATTAAGGAAAAAAGTATGAAAATAAAAAGAAGAAAATATTTAGAATCCCAGGAAGAAAAAACTAAATCGAATACAGCATTCATTTTATAATTACAAATGCAGTAGAATCTCTACAAAGATCACTACCGAAAGTATTGAGAGTAATTAAACAACATATGATAGTTGGCTTAACCTTTTACGAGGTTGATCCTTTTGAAAAAATGTTCCAAAAAAGTTAAAATTTTGTATTGTATGTGACTAAGCATAATACTTAACAAAATGCAAAAATGGAAGAATTTTATTTTTATTTTAAATTTTTAAATTTTCACACTGTTTTTATTTTATAATTATGGAACACAAAACCCCCTAATTGTCTGCTTTTTATAAGTACTCTCTGCATGTTATAAATAATATTTCATATGTCTTAAAAGAAGAATTTCTCTCATACTTATAAAACAAATTCATGGTCTTACCGCTTCTTCAAACGGTTGAGGATTTTGTGTGTGTGTGCATATATATATATATGCACGCACACAATTTGAAGTATGGTGTAACACTTAAGTTTTGCATTTTAATGCAGAGATAATAACTACTTTTGCATAATCTCTACATTTTCATTTCTTCTTAAGCAACAAATTGCACGTTGCCTTGCCAATCCCTGTTCCTTACCGAATATTTTCAAGAATTTAAATTCCTGTCTTCAATGAAAAAATCCCGCCTTCACCACAAAGAAAATCCCGGATGGGACGTATATTATTATTATGGACAAACTGCATTTCTTAAAAACACACACACACACACTAGCACTAATAATCTGACAATAAGAATTAATAATATGTGCAAATCAAAGATAGAAAGAAGAAAATATCACTGTTGTGGCTATTTTGGTAACACGTACGGTGTACGAGCAAACTTGTTAAAGGTTAAGTGTGGCGTCCTTGCATAGCTTTAGAATTTGTTCTAGGTGATCCGAAGAAAAACATGATTAAATAAAAAGTAAAATATCATAAAAAATATATTTTCTATTTTATTATAGTTTAATTATTCTTTATTTGTTAAGGATTTTTTTCAAAAAGAATTAAAACAGTTAAGTGATAAGATTTTCTCCAGTTTATCCCAGACATTTTTTCAGAGCAAGCGATTATAATTTAGTGCATGGTAAGCTCAAATAAAGTTGAACTCGTATTTTTAAAAGTGTGCAGTACTTTCATTAGAAATAAATACAAGTTTTTTTTACAATTCTATAATAAATCCCTATCTACTTCATGCATGGTTATGTACTTCATACTTTCCTTGATACTTTATTGAATGATAGGAAATAGGGTTATGATTCTAATTCAGAATAGCAAAATACGAGAAACTAGTACTTAATGACATGAGTCAAGTACAAAAATAAAAGAATGGTATTAAGAAATAATACACCAACAACAATTTTGATTGTATATAGAGATATTTCAATTGCTTAAGAACAAAGTATTAAATTAAAGTTAATCATTAATCAAATGATCCACAAATAATTTACAAATGTGGCCAACTTATAGTAAGCGATTGTCCATTAAATTTATTTAGTGAATGTGGAATGTTGTGTGACAATAGTCTTTACTTATGTAAGTGATCTGTAGAGTAAGTAGTCTTAAAAAATTTAAAATTTTATTGAATTTATGATAACACTATTTGTCACAATTAGATATTAATTATTAATAATTGTGCAATTTTTATGAATGCAGGGCATTATCATTTCTAATCGAAGATTTCTAGCATTAATAGTATTCCACAGAGAGCCCTTCGGATCCTGAACCGAAGAAATACAATCCACTAGAATTCCTTCCCGAGTCAAGAAGATACAAATCTCTTGTAATCACCCCTCAATCAAGAAACACCCAGCTAGAGGAAAATTTCAATAATATGAATAAGCCTATTTTACGAATCTTTTCTTGTCTTGGACAGCATGGACACACGATCAATTCTACAGCGCACAAAAATGCAACGCTTATTTATGGTTCTTAATTCTGAGAAATTGAACATGATACCGGATTATGTACTTCATTTTATACTTTCCTTTTGATACTTGATAGGAAGTTGAATAAAAAGAGCAGCACAATCTATAATACTTTACGACAGATTTTCCTGGAATCAAATCATTGAATCTTTGATACGAAGACATTTTGAGATAAATTGAATTTAACTTACGGTGTGTTATATTGTTATTTCACAGAAATGATTTTCTTCGACTTTCATCCTTCAAACAATAATCTGAAACGATAATGTTTCTTTTAAATTGTGGAAAATTTTCCCTCGCTATAAGTACTTCTAGCAAATAAGAAGAGTGAAGGATTTTTCAAAAGGATGAAATGATCGATTTGATTTGAATAATGGAAAGGAAAAAAATATCCACGAAAATAAAAGCCTTAAAGTGTTATGATATTGAATTCAATTCATTCAATTTAAATAGCATTAGCTAAGAAAGTTTGAATTTATTAACCCTTTCACGACTAAGATAAACATCTTCCCTCCTCTTAAACCGGGTGATTGTTGTATTTAATTACAATCTTATTTGCCTTTTTTATACGAAATGTCAAAATATAACGTATGCCGAAGGCAATTACGTAAAAGGAATCGCTTATAAAACAAAAGATTTCAAATCTATTGACGCCAATGACAAAACATTCATGGGTTGTATTCTTATTCTTATTACTGCTACACATACCATACCTCCCAGACTGGAATGTAGAGGCCACCACGTTATGGACAGATTTTTAACAGTAGCGTGAACTTGTAACGTATTTCTTTTATTATCAGAGAGGGATCGGATTCCATTGAGTGAAGTCTCCTACCTCTCTGCCCAATCCTGCTTTAATTTTTTCCTCTAAATGCTTACTTGTAATTGCCTTGAATGGTCTAATAGATATCCTTTGTAACTGTGATATTTCTATATTATTAAATGTAATATTTTACCCCGAGGTTTTGTTCATTATTTTTAGTATTAATCACATGATGGCATAAAGGACAGTTACATTATTTATTTCAGTTTATGTCTTGTAGTAATATATTACTGTCTTTCATTTTATGTTGTATGTTATTCGGTAGGTAATTTTTTCTATAATAAAGTATTTCTGAACAAATGAAAGCAAATGCCCTACCAAACTACATTTTAATCCACATTATATAGACAAATTAATCCTAAAAACACTACAAATTGTGTTATGTGTTTTTCTTATGGTTTTTATGTATTTCCCTTCTAAACAAACTAAAACAAATAAATAAATACTTTTTACTCAAAACAGCTTTGTGGTCCTATAAGGGTTAATTATCATGGTTAAGTGAGGCTTTTGAAATATAATCATTCCAATTTTGAATTGCGATAAACCAATTCAAAATGACAAAGAGACAAACACCCTTTGTTATTTCATAAGATAGTCTGTGACGAAACCGACTCCATAAAATATTAATTTTAACCAGGTTTAAACAACAACAGGCTAACACTTTAATTATGATGTTTATACTTGTTCGAAAACACATAATATTCTTTTCTCCCTCAAAGGCATGTCTTAAATTAAAGCACCATTATAGAGTACAACATAAGTTCATAGTCTTGTCAAATAATAACAACATGATTGCAAACATAATACTTAAAATGACAACATTGAATATAATAATCATAAGTTAACTAAACTACAGTAAATAGATAATATGTAATATTTTTTAAAGATTTAACAGTTTAGAATTAAGTTTTTAGGTATAGTTTGGTCAAAGATAAATATTGGAGTAAAACGCTAAATGAGATCCCAGATCACCCAAGGCGGCATGTGATTCTTGCCTTCAGGCTGGGTGAGTGAGTGAGTGAATATTAACGTCGCAATGTTCAGCAACACGAGGACTTTTTAGCGACTGTCCGCGTAATTTCGAATCATGGTCAAGTGACGCGGACGACACCTGAGCTGGCACCCCCCCCCCTCCTAACTACCTCACCACACCAAAGGGAGGACGTTTGAGCTCTCGACAGATTTAACGTGAATTGCTCCTATACACGGCTGGTCTTTAGTGGTACTGGGATTGAACTCATGACACGCTAGCCTTCAGACTGGAAACGGGCACAACTGCCTTGTAGATCACTTATATACACTAAAGATCCGTCCATCACCAAGCTGGGCTTTGTGCAGAGAGAATTCCCTAAAGAACGCTGAATAGAGATTGCAATATCGGACCAAAAGTTCAATACCGGTATTCCATACTTTTAGAACTTAATACCGGTAGTAGAAATTTTAGGAAAAGAAGGAAAAAAAACCGCAGGTGTTTTTTCGTTTTATTTACCGGTTTTATTAGCGTGTGTAACTATCACAAAAATAATTTGTAAATTATAAATTATAACAGTACATAAAGAATCATTAAAAATTGAAGAAACATTTATTTATTTAAATCACAAAAAAGTGTAAATATCCCTATTAAGTCTGTGGTATTATTACTAATTCTTGGAATGTGATCTTAAAAAAACATAATGCATCTATTGCACTGTCATTAAGCCTGGAAGTTAGCCTTAAAGTATGATTTACAAATACCCAGTGTGGATAACAAACTCGCAAATTAAGAAATATTGAAATATTAAGCACTTTCTTCACCACTACAACCTTGTTTTCATAGATATGAATATCAAACTACGAATCTTGAGCATGAGCAGTATCGCCTTGAACTGTAATAGGATAGTTTTGACCTGCCTCCTTGGATGTTTCACATGTTTTATCACTTCTCTTGATTGTACGATGCAACTTTATATTCACAATCTAATTATTTTCGCCCGTTAGGGAGACAAAAAAAAATGTGTACTATTTTACTATGTTGGCGATCCTTGAACATATAGTGGAGACAATTTTAAAATTTTCTAGTAATTACCGAAAAAACGGCTTTTAAACTTGTGAATACCGGTATTACAAAATTGTACAAATGGCTTAAAATACCAGTATTCAGTCTACTGGTATTGCAATCCCTAATGCTGAGCACGTAGGGATTTGTCCTGCTGTCTCTGGTAACATCCAGGATAGATACTGGCGGACAAGAGAGCAGTTATACTCTCTGCAATCTTTCTGGCTTTCTGATTGTGTTTATGCTTCTGTTTTTTATTATTTGTTTTATTATTTATTTGTTGTTAAACTTGTTGTTACTCCATATGTGTTTGCGCGAAGTGTTTTCATTCCAGCCAATGTTGAAATCATCAAGTGTTGCTGCGTGAAATAGAAAAAAATAGCTTAGTCAAATAAAAAATAGAAAAAATTTACTATAATTCTCTTTAGAATCACTTAAAAAATTCTGATCCTTTAAAAACTATTTATCAATAAGAATGACAAATTAATTAATATACTTTGAGAGGGTATGTGTTAATTTGGTGGTAAATTTGAAAATTTACTAATTGTTTTTAATTATTAGTTATATTTTGCAATGTGATCGCTTAAAAACTATTAATTGAATAGAAGAAAAACTTGTTTAATAATATGTAATAACTTTTCTCACCCAGAAACTTTAAAAGCGTTATAATTAAGATTTTACGTTCCATCACCATCCATTTTTAAAGGAGTTTCATGTTATAATTATACAGCAATTTTGTTAACTGATACCTTCATTTCCTAATAATGGCCATCCCTGTAATTTATTCATTAATTTCAAGTCTAGGAGCAGTTTTAAAACAAAAGACGATGCCTCCTGGAGTATATTAATCATTCATATGCAACGATGTTTTATTTTTCATTACAAAAATAGACTTTTAAGTATTTTTTATTAGAGAAAATGTATATATATTTTCATTAATTCATTTTTTCTTTTGAAAGAATATACTTTTTTTTTCTTTTTCATCTTTTATTAATGCACACACCAATTTTTAAAAAAAAAAACCTTCATTCTATTTCCTTAGACCTTTGCAATATTTTGATTTTGTAAAAATAAAATTTTTGTGCTACCAACTAATATACTCTAATATTCAAAATGTAATAAAATATAAATACATTTTAACTCTTGATTAATTTAAAATTATTACTTTAAGCACACAGAAATTACTTAACGAAAATTCCAAGTAATCAACAAGCCAAATATATATAAAATAAAACATTTTTACTTTTAAAAAATATAACATCACGACGCATCCAAACTCATTTATTTTCTTTACAAGAAAACTATATTAACTTATAAAAATATGTCCGCAAAATACCGTAATATACCTGAATTACAATGTATAAGTATTTTGTTTCTTAATCCTACCACAAGTCATGTAATATTTCTAGTGACTCTACTTAATCATTTTGTTTCAAAATCTATTTCCTAATATTTATTTGTGGAGCATGAGAGCCTCCATTTACGTAAATGTATCATCCCTAAATATATAAAATATTTATTTTTAGGATTCAAAAAATTAAACAACTTATAAATAAAATACTTATTTGTAGGTTATTAAAAATTATTAAAACCATAAAGGAAACAATTCTAATAAAATTAAAACAATGTAAATTACAATTTCTCAAAATTTCAGTCGATACAACTAAAACATATTTTTACTAATTGAAGTATTAAAAAAAAATATGTTACTTCAAACAACCCATATACAAATTTATTCCTAAAAGTAACCAAATGGATCATATTAACTAGACTGGACTGATTGATGATACCCTTGGGGCTGATATTTTATGTTCGCATATTAATATCCGACTATGTCCTTAGTTTATTTTATTATGATCATTAATATAATTGGTTATTATTATTAATATTAAACACTCCGAATTAAATTTTTTTCTTTTGCTGATTTTCAAAACTATGGATCCCAGTTGGGAAAAGTTGATCTAAATATTAAAATCATTTTTGTATTTCGAATGGCGGGTATAAAAGACAATGACGTGAATTAAAATGAATTTAAAAAAAGAAGAAAGTACAGTAAAATGAACATAAGAAAAATGTCTATGGACCCATTCGATTTCTAACTTCCAAGTAGTGCTCTAACAAACTATTAGAGGATATCGTAGGGTAGCGCATAAAGCGAATACAGAATATAGGGAGGGGGGGTCCCTTAAATAAGAACTTGTATAAGATGTTAATGCCTTGAAAGGCAGTCATGACCAGTAGCAAAACAAAATTCTTCTACGGGTTTCATTCTAGGCTGACGGAAATATTTTAAATAATATTTCACCAGGATTTCTAGGAGTCCTTATTTGATAACTCTTTTTTCAGGTTATTCTTAAAAATTGATTTAATAACTCACTTTGCATTGTGAAAATGTACTTCATCATTAGCGGTTTGAATAATCACTGCACCTTTTTAGCCAACAAGTCAGCATTTTCATTTCCCTTTACCCCGGAGTGAGATGGGATCCACTTAAGGCAGCGTTTCTCAAACTGTGGGACGCACCCCCATAAGGGGGCGTGATAACTGTTCGAGGGAGGGTGCGAGCACATTGAAAAGTCGTAAGCAAAAGATTCTTTAAGAAATTATTAATTTACTGAAAGTAAACAAAGAGAATACATTCCGACATAATAAAAAATACAATACACATTTACTCTGATATAATAAAATAATAAATACATCAGTACTGCACGCAATGTATTTCATAATTAATTTAATAATACTATTAGAACGTGTTTAATAATTACCAGTGACCCCAAGGGCTTGTCATATTTTAAATTATATACAAAATTAACACTTATATTGATAATTTGTACGGTTTATAATTAATCCCTTAACTGTAGATAAAAATTTATGCGATTTGCTCCCTAATACCACCATTTTCCAAGTAGGTACGCGTATGTGATGTATGGGGGGGGGAAGGAATAAATTAGCAAATCCTCTGAAATAAGTGAATCCTTCACTAACAAGGTCTTTTTATTGCATTTCAAAGCTTTCGAAATAGTTTTATGGGTAGCTGTGCACAGAAAAATCGTTCTTCGGAAAGACGTGTATATACGTCCAAGGCAGTGAACGCTTTGAGTGAATGAGACGTTTATATACGCCTAGAGTACTTGTAGTGGATCAAATCCACCCCTAAGACTACTCTATCATTAAATATTTCTGGGCGTGTAGGCGGATTTAAAAGATCATGAGGTATAATTGGAAATCACTATATTTATTGATTCTTATTAATCACAGAAGGATATAAACACACAATTCAAATTTAAGAGAAACAAAACACAGTGGAGTACGAAAAAGGGGAATTACTACTAGCGGAACAACATAATCGCAACTGAATCTACGAAGGCTTAAACACGCACAATTACAGCTAAGCCACGTATGAGTATTCACAATATTTTAAATCACTGACCTTATCTTTTATCATCGACTGTTCCGTCGTGATGATATCTTCTTTGTTGATTGGATAGGATAATTGAGAAGGATCCACAATCTGTAAAACGGAATTTTTACCAGCTTCAATCTACTTCTTCCGACGTATCTCACACGTAACTGCTATCTACTAATATCAACAACCGTGTGTTGATCTACCGATTTACAATTCATTTAGCTTCACCCTTCTAACTCTTCTTTTTACTTAACTCACACTAACTCGCGAAACCCCCGAACTTATATAATATATCTCATTTGCATAAATCACGCTTTGCTCCCGGTGGAGATTGGTTGAAATAAAAAACGTACTTTAAAGAATATTGAGAAGGTTAGTGTAAGACCTTATAGATCCGTCACATACTTAAGAGTTAAAAGTAGTATTGTGGCTTTAACATCAAAGTACAGTAGTAGTGAATTCGATACATTGTTATTGTTACGAAGGGTAGCGCTGTGAAAATTATGATTTAATATTGGACCACAAACATAGAAAATTTGAGAAGCTCTGACTCATGGTAAACAGGTTTATTTTTGTGAGATACTGATAGCAAGAAAGATTGTTAACTTCGAATGGCTACCGAGTATGGGGAGTTAATTACTTGCAAGGCGATCTGATAAAATGAGTTCTGTTGAAAAGTGTTCAAAGTGGTATCGAAGTGCAGAAAGTACAATTTTTATGGCCTCAATCTCACCGTCAAAAGTTGATTTAATAGCGTCCTACTGGAGAAAAGAGAGAAAAAACTGTAGTAGACATTCTCTCCAGAATGTATTTAGCCCTCCACCTAGGTCCAATCGTAATACATCCGGAACCAATCATCTTCAGAGAAAAGGGCATTGGTAGTCTAGTAAGTAAAATATCTCAAGACCAGATTATAGTTATTGAAATCATAAGTTCAGTCCACTCTCGATAACTCAAAGTTGGAGGGACCAATGAAAAACTTCGGATTATCAAGAGAATCCCAAAATACACGAAAAGAATTTTTTTCTAACACTTTTAAATTTGAAACTATGTAATAATACACCAATTGTATATATGTATAAAAAATTTTAAAGTATTTTTAAAAACCCCATGTTATACAGTATAAATCTTGTACAGAAGTTAAAAGTCCTGCATTAAAATAATACATTAATGTATTAAGAACAATTATTAAAGGAATACATTTATGTATTAAAAACAACTTTTAAAAGAATATATTTATGTATTAAAAATAAAAATGAAAAGAATGCATGCTGTACATAATTAATCTTTTTTTGACGAAAAAATCTGTTATCTTAAAAAATCTGTTTAATCTATTATCGGTTCCCTCAGACACTGTTCCCAACACCTTTGGTTTTTCAAGGCAGGGTACAGTCCGGCCCATGCCCTTTTTAGTACCACATGCCATAAATCACACAAATGAGTCATAAATCATAATGTCACTCCGACGCAAAATATACAATCCTACGCATCTCTTCATCACAATAGCGGGTCATGTTTTCTTAACACATGTGTAGCAAGGCCACATGTTAAACGAAAGATATGGACGGTTGACAACAAATGCGGTCGGCCTATTGTCTACTGGAAGATGCAAAGTTCTAAAAGTGGCTTTTTGCTTAAGAATCCGGGAAACACAAAGAAGGGATGACCGACAAATGGTTATCAAACGTTACAGGGTTGACATACAACACAAAACATGTGAGCTCTCACCTGTTTACTATAGGATATATGATACTGAGTGTTCGAAGTATCGAGAGTTTTATAAGATAGCTTCGAAGTATCGCGTATTATAGTCTGGCCAGCCGCAGATTTTACTTCGATATATTGAGTGTACCAAAACGTATTGTTTTAATTCGAAATATCAAGAGTTTTTCTGGAGGCTGAGCATATACTTCGAATTATCGAGAGGTTCGTATTATCGAAGGTTTGAATTAACGAGAATCGTCTGTATATAATTTTCTGTCAGTGTCAGAATTTCCAGTGTTAGTTCCAAGATTTCAACTACTTTTAAATGAAAATAAAATCATTCATTCCCTTAATGGATTAGTGAAAGGACTCCAAGAGTTTTCTCTAGCAGAGAAGCAATTTAATAAAATTTTATTTTTTAAAATGATTTTCCTTAACAGCTTTGAGTTTATCTACTGCTACAGAAGAGCACTTATCGAAATTAAGTTTGATGCTCTATAAAAAAGATATATTAAGCAATGAATAATTCTAAAATATTCTGAATAAATATAGTGCTACGTAGATCGCGGGGCTTGAGGATTTTATGCTAACAGTCTCAAAGAGCAAAAAAGTTCTTCAAGAGTGATGAAAATTTATTATAGATAATCAATACGTAACGTAAAAGACACAGCAGTAAAATTCTCAAAACAAATCCCAAAAGGTCCTCACGTCTTCTACAACGCTCAGACAGAACTATCAGCATCTAAAAATACATATACGAAATGATTAAGATTATTCGCAAACTATCATTCAATCATAACAAATACATCTTCAACATCAGAAGTAATACTGAATCAGTTGCAGCGAGTGAATGCTATTTATAGGCTGCATGGAACTTTCTCGAAGTATCCACTAACGTCATAGATCGTGATGTTAAAAGATTTCTCCAGTAATCTACAGAAACATCCATATGCTAGACAAGTCAACAAAAAGATTCACCATCCCGCCAAAGTGAATACCAAATCGACAAATTTGGTAGCCAAAAATGATGTCAACTTAGATATATCGCCAATATTTCGCCAAATTTTGATTGAAACGCCATTATAATGAAAAGGACGACGTTGCATGTGAATATTACAATTTTAGCATACAATAAATACAACAAAAAATAATCTTAACGTATTATACATCCAAATATAAATTGTTTACACTACTTTAAGCATTCATTACACAAAACTCATTACAATAGTAATGCTGATTTCATGCGTATTTTTTTTCTATTTAACATCAATATAGCAAAAATACGAAGCTTAAAAAATAATATAAATAACGAGGTTTTAAAACTGATGAACATTAATAAGTTTAAAAAAAGTAAAATATGAAAATTTATAAAAATGATTAAAGAAATAGAAGTTATAGCAAAATGAATGTTTTATTAAAAGGGGAAATTCGTAATATTTATAAAAAATATCCTGTTATATCCCTTTTTTTGGTTTCCTGTTTAAAAACTAATCAGTCACCGACTATAGTAAAACTCAATTATCAAAATTGGAAACGAAGTTCATTTATAGAAGTCCTGTTCATGGGAAATGACATATTATAGGACTTCAGCTATTGTTTAAGATAGGATTTCTTTTTAAATTTATGAACTAAAAGTAAAAATGTATACTACAGAACCTAGTTTAACACAAATTGCTTGAAAGTAATACTAGTTAATATACAATATTTATTTCAGAATTTGATCTTTAAAAGAAAGTTCAGGATTATTTCCTTAAACGCATTTTATATTTTTGATTCTTATATATATCAGCAAATACTCTTTTATATATCATTTTTGTATATATCAGCAAAAATATACTTATTATCAGCTAATATTCTTTTATATCAACAAATTATTCTTATTTTCAACAAATATTGTTTTAAAAACTCTTTTTATATATATCAGAAAAATATTCAAGAGAAATATACATTGGGAAGCACCATTGTTATCTAATTAAATTTAAAAGTACTCATTATAAAAAAAGCTTTCAATTTTAAAATTCTTTAAAAGTTCAATTTAAAAAAAATTCAAAACTTTTTCAGAAAAATTTATACTTTTTATTACTTAAAACTCTACAAAAATTCTTATGAATCAAGTAAATAGAATATTACTTAGAGTGTAAAATATATTAAACTATAACAGCATAAAACATATTTAAAACATTTCTTGAAAAAAAATGTTATTATATGATTGATTTTCGGAAACCTTTTCTATGAGAGAAAGTCGAGTGGATAGAAAAAAATGAGTGTAACTTATTCGAAGAAAAGGAATATTTCATCACAAAAAAATGACAAAAATTGCACTTAAAATTTGAAAACTACATCAAAAATGAAAAATAAGAACAAAGAAAATATGATCTTCCGATTTTTTTTTTGTCACACCACAGTCACATGCTTTCTGTTCCGGAAGTGAGTCCTCTTTGTTTTGTTCTTTTGTTCGAATTTGTTCCGACGTGAACTACAATCATTGTAACCTCCTTAAGATTTTTCAAGTAAAAATATAAATGTAATTTAAAGCTTCAAATCTGGAGCATTGCCAGTACACAGCTACGAATCTAGCTATAGAAAGAATACAGAGCGATTTCTGGCAATATATCACAGTTAAAGGTATGACAAATGTCTAAATCTATGAAGCCGAGACAATCCTTTTTGGAAACTTTTTGGTGAGCTGAACTAACAAAATCTTAGAAATTATTAAACTTTTCCTTTTTTCGTATGTCAAGAAAGTATTAAGTTAAACTGTATAAATTTTTCTTTCGCCCCAGGAAAGTAGAAATTACTATATCGACTTGGATGAAGAATAAAATATTTGAACTATATTTGAAAAGAAATATGAATCACACACAAATTTATATATAAATTCCAATACATCATTGAATTAATCATATATGTTATGGAAAAAGTTTGTGTATTTCAAATAGTAATGCAAGTCTATTGAACTAAATGAGAAAAAAATATTTTAGACTAGAAAAATAAAACGAAACTATTCTTTTATTTTAAAACTAAATCGGTGCTTTACTATACAGAAATTATATTGTGTGACACTATTGTTTATATTTTTCATTGAAATTTACTTAAAAATTATTCCACACACACACATTTGACATTTTTGATATAAATAAAAACACAGAAGTCATCAAATTTTTAATTCCTAAATTTTTTAGTTTTGCAAAAATTCAAAGGAAATTTCATGTATTAACATCGATGTAAAATAAAAATATGTTACTAAAAATGTTATTTGTTATTCTAATTATTTTTGCATCAATACGTTCCTTAAAAATCCTTGAAAAGGAAGTTAAAAAATCCACCATATTTAATCTAATGAGAAAATATGCAGCACAATCTTCGTGAATCATAATATTTCACACTTCAAAAATACATATTCTCTGTGCAGTGCATATATTTTCCAGTTCCTAAGCAATTTTCATAAACAATTAACTAACACAGTACTTTAATTCTCTGTTTAAATACTGAAAATTACACGACTGTTTGTATCTAGAAAGAGATTTCAGTTTAAAATAATAAACTCTTCTAATATTTTGACAAAAGCTAAATAAATAATGTGGTAGAAAGGTATTTAATTGGATTTTTTAAATGTGGCTGGAATAAAACTTTATTTACACTCACTGCATTTTCGCAAATGCAAAAATAGTGTTTATCCATAAATGATACTCTATAAATAACCCTAACCGAGAAACATAGATTCTCTATTCCCGAAGAATACAGAGTAACGACAGCCGCGCCATTTTGGTTTTTTAAAATGTTCCATTAAGCTGCTGTTCACTGTAATCACGAAGATAATATACTACAACAGTATTTCTCAAACTGTCGGGTGCATCCCCCCCCCCCGCCCAGGGTAGTGATAAACCTTCAAGGGTGGCGCGAGTATATCGAAAAGTCGAAAACAAGAGATTTTTAAAAAAATTATTAATTTACTAAAAGGAAGGAAAACAAAATACATATTCTGATGTAATAAAAAATAAAGTACACATTTACACTTTCTAATACTCTTATAAATGCATCATTACTAAACAATGTGTTTCATATTTAACTTAACACTACTAAGTAAAGAACAGATTTAGTAATAGCCAGTGACCCTAATGGGCATACCATAAAATTATGTACAAAATTTACTTATCTTGATAATTTGTACGGTTTATAATTAAAGTCGTATTGTAGCCTTACGTCGAAGTATATTATTATTGAATTCAATACATTGTTATTGTATGGATGGGAGGGGAGCGATAAAAATTATGATAGAAAATTGGGTCGCATGTATAGAAAGTCTTAGAAACACTGTGCTACAAATATATTTGGAAGTATTCTTTATTTTGGGTTTAGAAATTGAGACTTCGAATTTTTCAGCTGCAAATCGAACTTCTTTTTCAAGTTTTTTTTTCCTTTCAGTACGTCTAAATTTTTTGCTGTGTAAAACAGTACACAAAGTAAGGAGTACTGAGTGTATGGCGAAGAATTTTCTTTCCCTTCCTCTCTTTGAGTTTTACTTTTATTTATTTATTTTGTGTTTCTTTTTATTCTAAAAGGAAAATAGTTTTAATAATTTCCACTGAACATTTTTCCTTTTTTAAAATCCTATAATTCTATACGATTTTCTCTGCCTATGAATAGGTTACGTTCTAGAATACAGTTGTTGTAGCGTTAGACAAAAGTTGTGTTCGCTAATTATTTTTGTTAAAATTCCAAAACTGTAAAATTTAATAAGAACTAATCGATCTGCGGCTGAAATTCTTGCTGCAAATAAAGAAATTGATATTTAATGTATTTTTAAATTATTAGGAATTTGAGCTTGTGTATATAATTGATAATTGAAAAATATAATTGATAATTGAAATCTTTTATGTGAATTTCTATTGAAAAATTTATTTAGAATAATTGAGGGTTTTTTTTTTTTGCATCTTTGAGAATAAATATCATAAAGATTCGTGATAATGGAAGCCTCTATGTTTCACTAGGATAAGATTGTTTTATCTAGTATATCTTTAATTTCTAATTCGATTCTTAGTGTGTCGTCTGATTATTCTAAAATTCTACTTAATCAAAACCCTTGGATATGATCTGCTCAAACACACAACAGCATTTTTTCTCTCATGCACTCAAAACAAAGCGTATTACCTAAAACCCCATCAATGAACCAAAGAGGACTACTGAACGTAAGGACATCTAGTGGGTTTTCACTGAATCTATTTCGTTATTTTCAATTGCCCTACGTGTAACACGGATACCAACGACTACTAAAAGCATTGATATACGAGATAGAAACTTATATATCGGTCCATGGCAATTATTGGGTTAATTCACTCCAGATCCACGTTGATCACTTATTTAACATCATCAAGTGCATCTGCAGGAATGAGCAATTGTTTGATTAGGAGTATTCACTGGCTGAGTCAGAATTATTTTCGGTAATTAGTGAGTGTGGAATTCCGAGATAGTGGATGAATACATATATCACATCTACTGATTTTCTTCTCATTTGAGATTGTTGCAAATTTTATGATGATTTTTTTATAAATTATGGAGTGTGGATTTGAGTGATTTAAGCACAAATCTGCAGATCGACTTTTTTCTCCCTATTATAATAATATTTCTAGGCACATTAAATTATTTTCCTTTTTAACCCATTTTCCATTAAACTGGTTTTACGAGGCACCTAACCCACGGAGAGCAACAAAACTACCGTAATTTTTCAAATAAAAACCTCAAATAAAATTAACAATTTCCTCAGTAATTAAATTTGAAAACTCATATGGCAATGTATGCTTAAAATTACTGGTTATAATATAAAGTATGTTCAAATTTACTTGCAGGCTTAAAAATATAGAAAATGTAATTAAAATTCATTAATTTTAACATAAAATTGTTTTTTAAAGTTGAAAATGCTATGTATTCCTGGAGAATGTTATGTTTTCTTCATATTTTCCTTGCAGATTTCTTTTTGATGGGTAAAATTCATAAAATAAAAATATATTGACAAACAAAAAAAAATGTGAATAATTCCTTATTTTTAGTAATGTATAGTGTTTATGAGTTAAAAATTTGCTTATGAGGTTTCTAAAATACATTAAGGTTTAGGACTACCCTAAAATTCTGAATTTTGCCAAAAATTGACAAATTTTTTTTATGATTTTATTTTTGGGCCATCTTATTAGCTTTATAAATATACCCAGTTTATCATTTTCCGTTCACTAGAACAAAAACTACAAGTGTTTCAGTAAAACAGATGCCATTACTTTTTTTTCACTTTTTTTTTTTTTTTTTTTTTTTTTATTTTATAGCAAGTATTCATAAACCTTTACTCCAAAATGATTAATAATAACCAGTTTATCATTTTCCGTCACTAGAAAAAATACAAGTGTTTCAGAAAAGCAGATCATTCTTAACCAAGATGTCATACTTTAAAACGCGTTTTACTCCAAATGTGATTTTTTGAAAATAATCAAACGGGGTCAAAAACGGGGTGATTTATAAAAAAGTTTTGAACATAATTAAATGAAATTTTTTCTGTAAGTTCTGTATAATAGTAGAATTGTTTTAACCTTCAGATTTATTAATCACTGTTTTATTACAAAATCTACAGTCCCTTATGTGAATATAATCACTGTTTAAGCAATTTCATATAATAACTGAGATAAAGTGCTCTATTTTTTATAAAAAAGAAAATATCTCTTATCTTGAAGGTTATTTCAAAACTGAATAATATAGCAACACATTAGGTTGAAAAAGTTGAAAATTTGTTCATAAACCTTTGGTACTGAATGGACCACGTTTATGCTATTTTTTGTCAATTTTTACCTAATTTTTCCCTTTTAGTAATAATAATTTATTTTTCTCTTCTTAATTTTAGCACATTTTTCTTAAAACGCAGTAAACCAAATCTAAAAATAGCAAAAAAATCCCATATCTCCTTTTTTTTAAAAAAAAATTGTGGCCACCAGTCGGATACCTTAAATGATTATTCTCTATTTAATGAATTTTATATATAAAAACTTTTTTCGGGATTGCGTGAATTCGTCAACTAGAGGTCCGACTGTATTTTCCAACGTAGGACAATTTTTTAAAAAAATGTCAGATTTTATTCCCCTCTTCATAGGTTACAGTAGAAATTTGTCATACCTTTTACTTTGATACATTGCTGAAAGATATTTGTATTCTTTCTACGAGATTATTCTTTGTCGTCTACTGGCAGAGCTCCAACGCATAGGATCCTCAAAAATACATTTATATTTTTTTGTGAAATATCGTAAAAAGGTTACAACGATGATAACTTACGTTGAAAGGAATTCAAAAGAAAAATATAGTAACGAAGACTAACGGTCTGAATAAAAATTACATGAAAGAACAATGAAAATGTCAAAAGAAGTATCCCTATTTTTTCTTACTATTTGACTTTGTTTTTAACCTTTCCGTAAAGGTACTTTTTTCCTGTATAACCTTGATCTACATCAGTGTTTCGCAAACTTACTGTGCCCATGGACCTCTTTCATACCTGCCCATTTACTGCCCATGGACCTCTTGCACTGGTCAATTTGAAGTGAAATAATTCTATTTTAATGCTTAATAGAAAAAAATTACAAATTTATCTTTAATGTCTTAAAAATGTTAGTGAAAAAAGTATTGCTAAACATTATAAAATAAGAATACGTCATAAATTAACTTTGACAAAAGTAAACTTTAGTTAAGGTTATTTTATTTTTTTTATTATATATATGTTGATTTAGCTCGATCATTAGTTATATTCATCTAGTACAAAACCGCCTTAGCGATGCACGTTTTAGGCTTAAAGGTTAAGAAATCCCCTCATTACAACCTCATATGTGTTATATATATGTGTATATAAATTGAGCTTTTTTATGTACCTTTTTCTCATAAACTGTTTATAAAACTTAAAATTTTGTCTGTATATAAATTATACTTTTATATTTATACTGAAGTGAGATTTTTTAAATATATTGTTAAGTTTTTTCAAAATCATGATGAATTTTTTGCAAATTGTCATTTTTTTCTACGATAAATGCTATATGTTAAAATATTTTGGGAATATTGATAAAAACTCACTTCAGTATATATAGTTACATATCAGTTATGTTCACTGAAATTTGCATGAGGATCCTTTCAGTCAATTCTGAGAAGAAGCTACACGCAGTTTGAAACACATCAGTTTGAGAATGATGCATTTTTAATATGAAGTGCCTCTTCATCACAAAAATTATGAATTGCAACAAGTATTTGTCCCATTTTATTAAACATTAGCTTATTTTATATTTATTTTAAGACTTTTTTGTTTCCTGTTTTACTTAAATTACACCGAAAATACATACATATAATCTTTCAGTTTTTGTTTAAAAATATATTTTTTAATATTTACATTAATTTTTTCAAAATCTGTATCCATTTTTGAAGAATTTTCAGCTTTGATGTATTACAAACATCGAAGTTGACTATAAAACATCATGCATGCCTTTAATAATGTATCATATGTAAAAGAAAGGATTTGGGAATATTTGATTATACGACATTTCTCGAAAGTTTTCATTGATGTTTTTTGTATTCACATGAAAACAGTATTTCTAAAAATATCAGATCTCAAAAGTTTTTCTAAACTGGTCAAATGATATCTAAAACAGCCTAATTAAAACTGTTTTAATGTTTTTAAACATGATATTTATGCTATTTTATGTTTGTAACCAGCTTCTCGCAACGACAAATGGTATTGCACGTCTGAATTATCTGTAGGTACAATTCATTCAGTTTTTTTTTTTTTTTTTTTTTGAATATTTAAGTTTAAAAACTTGTCTGCACAAAAAGAAACATTTATATTTATATTGAAGTGATATTTTTCAAATATATTTAGCTTTTCAAAAACAAACTTTTATTTATCATCACTGAATTTATTCAAAGTTGTCACGACATGTGCTCTTTAGCTAAATGTTTTTATAATATTTCCAAAATATCACTTCAGTATGCACAAGTATACATAAGGAATGTGTAAAATTGCAGTGTATTCACATAAATAAATTTAGAAAAATTTCATTTTTTTAAATACTGTTTGAAGAATATAATTTTTAGAAAACAGTAATGTTTATAAGAAATCTTACCTTGTCAAAGTATAAGTATTCCACAGTAGTATTCCACAAATATTGTTTTATTCACTATTTAATAATTCTAATTCAAATCACTCCAACCATTTAACTATAAATTCCACTCCAATATTTAACAGTTAAACTTAATTCTTCCTAACCTCAAGGGATTTTTTTAAATTTTTTTAAAATTCTTTTATTCATTTTTTATTCTTTTGTATTGTGTGATTAATACTTACTTCTGTGAGTCCTGTGTGATACTTTGTGGTGCATGGGGATGTTATCATTGTTTTCAATAAAAAAAAATTTACAGTTATATTATTATCTAGTTAATTGCGTAAGAAAAAATAAAAAGAAGGCTTTGCAATTATTTCAGGATATTTAAAAGGCCAATATCTGTAAAAAGTGGGCGTGACATGCCAGTTGATGATTTTTTAAAAGTCATTTTGATTTACTTCTAACTGAAAATACAGCATATGTGTGATACCCTTAGAAAGTTCATAAAGTGGAGATTTCAGATGTATCAAAAACTCAAAATCAATAATTTCAGGATTTTTACCCTACTGACTGCCCTTTTAATAAATTTATGTACAAGTTATTAATATTAAAAATACATAACTTACTTTATCTTATTGAGAATACAAAGAATAATAGTGATCTCGGTTGAGAACTAAAGAAAATTCGCTACATTCTCTTCCCATCTTGTGACTCTTTTAACTGCCATATTTTAGACAAGTTTTTCATGTAACGGTGAGATTACATTTCTGTTTAAACGTGCATAGACAGCAATACTTGCTATCAGTCCGACTTCCACGTTACAACGCTCATAATTACTTAGATTTTATGCAGCTATCTATAATATTTTAAACTAAATTTTTAATTTTAACTCTGAAATTTATAAAATTTTGTAAAAATTATGACTAAATCATTTTGACTTTCATAATAATGGAAAGGAGTTACAAATATTTTACTTTACATCAAACCTTCCACGAACCCCCTAATTTTATTAATTTTCCCACCCAGATTAGTTTTAATTTATTATGAACCCTCAGGGATCCGTACGAACCACTTTAGAAACCTATGATCTAGATATTATTTATCTCAAATGAGGCACATTTCAAAATTACGCGAACTCTCTCTTCAAGTCTGACAAAAGGTGTTTTCGAGAATGAAATTATCGAATAAAAAGGATGAACGTAATCACTCAAACATACGAAAAGAACGATATGCTTTTAGGTAATATGATACTTATAATGGATCCCATTAGAGCTTTTTGATTGGTAGAAATCTTTGAAAAGTCTCTCCAAAATCGAACTAAAAGTTGAAAAGGAGAGAAACAAATAGAGAATGTGATGGAGAAATAAAGAATCACAATCTAGAATAGGAGGAAAAAATATGTAGGATGTTTCGGATTTCATCTGGTTTGAAAATTCTATGGAAATTTTGTTGAAAACATTTCTGAGCTGAAGTAAAGGGTAAGGAAAAAAAAGACCTTCAAGACATATAAGAAGCGAGAAAGAACTGAAGGTACTCCTAACACTTGTTTCTACCCAAAGATTGCTCTCAGTTTTCTAAATCGTTCCTCGAAATAGTGAAAAGAAAGGAAATGTGTGGTAAAACTAGTTCGATCTGTAGGGTAAAAAATTCGAAGAAATACTCCAAGTATAATGCTACTTAATGTACACAAAGACACACAGAATGAATCATAAGTCTTTCCCTGATTATAAAAAAAAAATTCCCCACAGCCATTTAATATAACAATGTAACTTTTGCATCAGAAGATAAGTCAGTTTCAGTAGTAGTTTTTTATTACAGTATATGGCACAAATGCTATTTCAAGAGTAACTCGGAGGAGCATTTGTTCGATAAAAATCATTTTTTTTGTTGCAAAAATAGCGTCGATCAAAGATAAAGCCCAATGGTTACTTTGTTTTCCGGTTCTCATATTATAATGTTCAGCGTAAATTTCAACGTTCTTATGGAAGCAAACCTCCAGGTGAAAAATTAGTCAAGCAATTACATGAAATGTTCAAGGAAATAGGCAACGCCAAGAAACTTTCTAGAAGTGTCAGGCCTATTGTGATAAAGCAACTGTTGGCAATCGTTTCAACGTTTATTTTTCATACGCTTTTTATAATCGAGAACAAGAAAATTTATGAAAATAAAGTACGCAATTAATGTCTTTCACTTCTGTCCTTCAAATACTTTTTAAAAGCGTTATCCGTATATTTCCTCCATTAAATATTATGATCAATTTTAAATGCGTTTCGCGTTATAGTTCTTTGCAGAGTAATTCTGTGATATAATTCCTTCAATTTTCTTCTAATTGCCAATCTTGTATAGTGTTCATTATTTTCAAGGTAAATAGAAATTTTATACCAAAGCATCTTTTTAATTTCACCGATCTTGTTATTATTTCATGGAAACTGACATTGCCAGCAATGTTTACAGAAAAAGAATATTTGTTGCTAAAATAGTATGTGGTTTTTAAAAAAATACTTTAATATGCAAAGATATACCTTTTTTTAGAGAGGCTATATTTTTTTATTACGCGTTTTCTTAGAATTACCACTCCGGTCACTTTTTAGAGCTTTTTCCACGTTTTTAAATAACCTAATTTATCTAATTTTACATTTAGTACAAGTATTCATAGATAATACGAGTAAATAAATATCCTTTTGAATGTAATTTGTTATTTACACCTTAATTACTCCTTATCTCCAAAGCAAACAAATAATCAAAAATGTTCGTAAGTATGAAAACATTTAATTAAGATTCAAATAAATAAGCACAAATTTATTTATTTATTTTTAAACAAAACATTTCCAAAAACTTTATTTTATTTCATATAAAAAATAAGTTTTTTAACCACATCACCGTTTTACAATATAAAATTCCTGAGCTTTTTTTTCTTTTTTTTCGAATAGCGAAAAAGTGATAAAAATAATGTTAAGTCAACTTTTGTTGAGAATAATTATATTTTTTTCCAGCACAACATGATGAGTTGAATGAACTTAGAATGTTTAATTTCTTAAACCTACCTCAAAAAAAAAACCCTACTTAGTTTTTCCACTAACTCTACTTAAACTTTATGCCTCGTTACTTGCTATCCCAAGTGTCAATAAAAAAAAGTAACAGCCTTAGTTTTTTTAATTATGCTGTTATCTTTTCCTTCTGAGATATAGAAAATTAATTCCGATCAATAAAAAGTTTTTAATGAATATTAAGGCTCTTATGCATGGTTTGAATTTTTGTCATTTATTATAAAAATTTACTGCCTATATTATAAGTAATTTAATATCTGAACTTGCATTGCAAAGATTGGAGCAATGATTACTTTCAAATAAATATATTTTCATCTTTATATTTACACACACACACACACACACACATATATTTATATATATATATATATATATATATATATATATATATATATATATATATATATATATATATATATATATATATACAGTAGTGTGCAAATTAATTGGGACAAACACAAGAATTTTCAAAAATGCTGTTTAATTAGTATTAGTTAATCTACATGCACGGTATAGCAATCTAATACAAGATATGTCCTCCTCTAGCTTGAATGAGATCCCATAAACGGTTTGACATTGATTCCACTAAATTAGAACATAAATTTTTGATCTCGTTATCACGAAACCAAACTTTTATAGCATTCTCGATTATTGTTTTCTTTGTTAATCAGTCCATTTCACACACACTTCTCTTTACAATGCTCCACAAATTTTCGATGGGATTTACATCAGGAGAATTACCAGGCCAATCCAAAACCATTATTTACTGTTTTCGGGAAAAAATTCGTTGTTAGCTTGTGATGGATCTCTACGTGTTCTTTCACTAACCCTCTTGGGAGATCTTTGAGGCAATGAAAAATATCAACCTTCTCTTAAGAAGAAGACGTGATATGAAAATTGTTTATTATATATAGTTCAGGTTCACTTGCTAGAAAGTTGGAAAGTTAGTTAACTAAAGGTGACAAAGTGAGATATAAGTAGAAGAAATATGGATCCGTAGAAAGTCCGTGTGGGAGAATAAAGAAAGGAAGATGATATTGACAAAGAAATTGTAGGATTAAGCCTTAACAGAAAAGAAAATTGCTTACAGTTCAGGTATTAGTCACCATTGTAATAGATTTGATATTTCAAGTATTAAAGAGGTTTAAGTGGCAATTAATTACATAATCTACCGTGTAACGCAATATTAAGGTAGAAGATTGATTAATACAAAGTAGCTAATTTATTAGATGTATTCTTAAAAAATGCGACTCTCGTCCCCTCCCTCTGTTGACTAATTGGAAACATCCTATTTATTTTGATTCATTGAATTGTTTTTGAGTTGATTAAAGTGCTAAAAAATAATTAGAAATTATCATGTCGAATAATCCTTCGCTTCCTCTCACATCTTTAGCTGCGTCTCAAGGTAGACAAGGACAGCAGGGGGGCTCAGAAGTATGGCATGGAGAAAGATCTCGTTGAAAGATACCAACACCACCAGAGAACACTTGCATCACATAGGTACAACTTTACTTTCTATTATAGAAATGTATTGTTTAGAGTTCATCATCCCTTCAACTGGTACTAAGCTGCCAGGTCTTTCAGAATTAAAATAACCCAAAACATCTGCTTCTGAGGGTGCTTAACTGTTTGAATAAAATGTTTTTCCCTGACGGGTTCTCCACCACTTCATCTGACAAATCTTGGTTATTAACCTTGCACAAAAAAAAATGAGTTTCATCGTAGACTACAACCTTCTTCCAATCTTGTGCAGTCTAGATCTATTATTTCCTGGCCCAATTCAAATTGATTTTCTTCATTGCAGGTGTTAATAACTGTTTTTCAATTAGTTTTCTTTCAAATCTCCCAGCTTCAGTAAGCCTTCGTCGAGCTGTCAATGAATCTTCGCTCCCACCGGTAGCTAATAATTCTTTCTGAAGATCTCCACTTGTTTTGTAAGGTTGCATTGTACTATTTCGTACAAGAAATTTGTCTGTCCGAGGAGTGGTCTTACGTTTGGGTCCACATTTACTCTTTCGTTTTTGGAGGATATGCCCTAAAATTCTTTTGCTGATTAATGATCCTGGAAACACTGAAATTTCCAACTCCAACTGCTGTAGCAATGTCCCTTACAATCATTGAAGTATGCTAATTAAGGTTAACAATTCCAGTTATTTTCCCGGAGGTGATATCCATTTTTAAATGCTCGCCAGAAGGAGACAATTTACACAAGCCAGTTCATCTTTCAGCAACTGAAGTGGGAAATTTTTCACATCATATGATCACGTGGTCAAACCAGTTTAGACCAGTCAAGGGCAATCGCATGTTGTAAGAAAACGCAGTTGAAACTGGTTTGAGGTAAAAAATCTCCGAGAAAGGAACATTTTTCTTAAAAAATTTGTTTGTTCCAATTAATTTACACAGTACTGTATGTATATATATATGTGTGTGTGTGCGGGCATGTGTGCATGTGG